>VJMY01000429.1:0-65847 GCA_009869795.1 Neelides sp. FZ-2019 | reverse complement strand
CTAAATGCATTAAAAGCTTTACACAGTTTTAAAATTCTACACTCTATAGGGCTTTAGACTAACTCAATGGGCATATTTGGAAGTGGGTAGTAACCTTTTTCCTCCAGCGAACAGGGAGTAGTTCTTTTATAAAAATAAATTTTCGTTTAACATTTTTTAATACCTAAATATAATCTGTGTACAATTTTTTTAATATCTAAATACAATCAGTTCATTGAAACAAATATTATGAAATTATTATAAAATTGATTTTTTAATAAATAAAAATATAATATTCAAAATGATAAAAACAGTTCACTTATCACATTATTCCACTCGAACAAGCATTTATTAGAATATAAGTCGAATTGTAAAAAATTATGAGTGTTATTTCCCGTCCTTCTCAAAACTAATTAAAATGAAAATCCCCGAATTTTGACGTTCGATTCTCTTTGTTAGATTCGCCAAGGGAAAATAGTGATCTTCGGAAGGGTGGGAAGAATAACGAATGAGCTCCTCCACGCACAATTCCATTCCTCTAAGCTTATAAATATGAGCAAAGGAATTCCTCATCTTTGGTTTCCTCCAAATGATCCTTCGTATCATTTTCCTTCAACTAAACTAAAATAAATAGCATTACAACACAAGTTTAGTATATAACTTACAATTACATAAATACTACAACGAGTAACTCAGCAGCTTCTCTTACCAAGTTGCAATCAAGGGTGTACAATAAGGAGTGAAAGATTAGAAGTATTAAGAGGGGCATTTTCTTCAGTTCGAAATACAAGTGTAATGTGAAGAGAGCAGCAATGATAATCCGATTGGTAAAAGACAAATGTGTTTCTCCGTCTCTTCTTTCTTACTAATTTCCTTATCTTTTCCCTCAGTACCTCAGTGGGTCCGGGTGGAGTTTGTCCGATGGTTGGGATATAAGTATCTTCGTTTGAAGGCAATTTGAAACATAAGCCGCTCTCAAGAGGATCTTCGCTTTCAACAACGAGGGCGCGTTGCGTATAATGAGGATTAGCGAGTCTGGAAGGAAAGCTCCTTACGGGAAAAGACAAAAAGAGATAAGCTTCCTCATTTCCTAAAAACGACCCTTGTATCAATGAAGATTAAAAGATTTTCCTTTTGTTCTTTATAGCTCACTCACTCAGCATCATTTAATAAGAGGTTTCCCAGGCCAGGGCGGAGATACAATAAGAGATTACATGAGCCACCTGGGCGAATCAACTCGCTTTTTGACTCCTTTGAACATTTTAGAATTTCAAATGAGTCAATTTGTTAAACTCAACTTGTCATTTCTCGTTCTAGTAGATGAAAAAGACGTTTCGCATCTTAACCCTTCTATTTTCATGTTAAATCGTTATTAGCTTAAACTTCCTGCTATACTTACTGATATACTTACTCTTATATACTTACTCCTATCCTGCATTTCTACATGTGTATTTGAACTTCCAAATATTACGTGTGTAGTATGTATAAAAACTATATAGTTGAGCGAATATTAGAACGAATGAAGACTTTTCTTGTTCAAACTCATCTCTTCATTTTGAGAAGTGAATGAATGAAAGCCGAGAAGTTTGTGACCTTAAAAAAGCTACCCGGGAATTCCCCACCACTTTTTGTCAGTTTGACAAAGTGGAGGCAAATAGAAAACTCAAAGAAGAAAAAAGGTTGGTGACCGGAGCGTTTTCAACTCCCTCGCTCCAACTCCACCACGGCGAGTGTCAAATAAACTCTCACGACTGTCTGTCAACTTTCACCATTACATCAACTCACAATCATCTTTGTAAAAGCAAAAGTTTATTTCTTATATGCAGAACCAACTTTTTCCCAAACCTCCCGTTCCTTCTGCATTTCCCCGCGTATGACTATTAATAAAAAGTTGAGGAAATTCTTCAATTTTACTTTTCCCTTTACGCTTGATTGTCAATTTAAAGGATTGTCACATGTGGGGTATTTGGCATTAAAAGCCTGGGCTTTATTAAAACCAATTTCCATACCCAATATACATGCAGGCCTGAATGCAAAAATAGTCAAATGTTAGGCAAATGGGCAAAAAGTGTGTAAAGATTTGAGATAAAGAGAAATGTCTATAACATTATGAATTCATTATAAAGTGTGGTTCTATATATCCCACAAAATTCTCCATATGTGTTATTACCTTATAGATTGCACAAGTACCATATGGAATAAGAAATGGAATATAAGAATGAATAGTTGGTTGGGATTGTGAGAAATGAAAAAAGAAAGTTTGTAGTTCAATTCGTTGCATAAGAATGAAAACGAAGGGTTTTTTAAAGGGAGAGTTAAAAGAAACGGAGTGAGAGGGAATATGTATTTATATGGGGAGGATAGGCTTTTAAAGGCTAAGTTCTTTATTCTTTTAAACCAGGATGACGGGGTTTGGAAACTTTTTCAATTTTTGGGTTGAGTACAACAATCACGTCGCGCACGTAAGTGTCTGTTCCATCAGAGATGAAGGAGAGAAATCACCTGTAATTTTCTTCTTCAAAATGCACCCGGGTCGGAGTGGAGGAGAGTCGAGGGTGAAGATTAAGCCAAGCGAGTCTCTGAGGTCTCCTTCAACTCCTTTAGTCTTTTCAACTATCCCGCGACCCGACCTATTCCGCCTCGCGTCTCAGCTAACGGACAAATTTAAGATGACAATTTCCCTCGTGAATCCTCACGCGTGGCTTTGAAGGATCGCATTCACAACTCACGCAGCCACGACTTTTCTCCAAAGACATAATGAAGGGCAAAGGCTTGTTATGCAGTTTCACTAATTAAACAGTCAATAAAATTTTTATCATTTATGTAACTATTAACTTTATTGTTAAATTAATTTTCTACACAGATTATTTGATAAATTACAGACGGAAACAAACCTAAACAATACCTAAAACATTACGTTTAAATAAGTTTATTAATAATAATTTAAAAAATTTAAAATGGATGAAATATTACTTTAATAAATTATATTCAAACTTTTAATTTAAAAAATTTAAAATGGATGAAATATTACTTTAATAAATTATATTCAAACTTTTAATTTAAAAAAAGATAATATTTATTATAATAAGTAATTTACAGTATTTTTTAGGACAATAATAAAAAAAATTATGTCAAATATTAATACAAATTAAAGCATTTGTAGTTATTATTTCTATTTGGAAGCAAATAGTGGGTAATTCAAATGTAAATATTTGCCTTCATTTTTAATTCATTATGCAAGTTTCTATTCAATACAAGATTGTTCTTATCTTATTAAAGATTTATTCAAAAATTACAAAAATAGTTCTAGACTTGACTTTACCTCACAAATGAACGGGCCTCGACATATTTAATTGATAAATTGATAAATCTAACCTAAAAATTAAGCGAATAAATAATCTAATTTTGTCATCAAGGGAGAAGAAACCCGCAATAAAGATCAGAACCATCCAAATAATCGCAAAAATTGCAATGAGGATCACATTCTTCACAACCTTGAACTTTCATTATTTCGCATTTCTATATTTATATACATAAATTCACCTTTTTTATTAATTGGTGTTATAATGCTTTGTACATAAAAATTGTGTTATAAATAGATAAAGATACAAAATTTTGCGCCGTTGTTGAAACAGTGGAAATTGTTTGAATGAACAATAATACTAAAATTATTGAATGAATTCTTCTCCAGAACATCATTGTTTTGTATAAATCTCACGTGCAAATCTAAAGTTACTTTAACATGGATATTCCTATGTTAAATGTCATTTTAGATTCGACCACCGTATATATTTAAGTATTATAAATACTATCTGTAATCAATGTGTAAATTTATTACTGTTTGGTTAGATAGTGCATAATTATCTTCAAACCAATCAATTTCTCAAATATCTCAATTAATGATATGAAATTATAAATATAACAAACTAATTAAATAAAACATTTTTCGTGGTGACACAATTAATGCTAATAGGTATGTAATTAAATGAATAATGAAACGACTAAAGAATTTCAAAGTAAATGTGGTTGAAATAGCTATTAATTTCTAATAATTTTTAATATTAAATTCCATTTTGTTTTCCAATGCTTTTACTTTCAGATTTACAGTTATACTTACTAAAATATAACGCTTATTTATATTAAAATATCCTTATAAATCCTTTTCACACTTATCAGTAAGTATGACTAAATGAATTTCAAGTTAAAAATTCCAAAGTAGTATAAGAAATGAATTCAAGCTCGATTTCCTTGCTAAGAATGTTTGATCACTCACCTGTGACTGATGAAAAACGTCCCAATTTTTACAATGGGCTTTAGGAGAATTTCATATTTTCAATTTCCCTCAACTTTCCTCTTGGAAGAATTTTTCCCATCTCATTTCCAAAGTCGGTCCATTGAGTTTGTAAGAGCTCGCGCTTCCTCTTCATTTCCCATCCTCAAGCACTCCACTCATATCCTTAAGTAGAGCTCTTCCCATTCTACTTATAAGGTCCTGATGCATCTCAGAACTCTCCATGGAAGACGATCGACGATGCTCAATGAAAAAGAGCATAATGGTTCTCCATTTGAGAATCAATTCTCGCGCCGAGTTTCCAATTATAAAGATGAAATAACGTTCCCCACTTGAGACCCCAACGAGGAATCTTCGCCATACATTATTACATAACATGGAGTTTTAAGGTCCTTGAGGGAAATGATGGATTTTCCTCCTCGTTCCTTATTATACACAGTGAGAGTTGTGAGAGTGCCATTGGATTTGGGGGTTACACGTATGGGAGTAGTGAGAAGGGAAATGATGGAATGATTCAATCCTAATCACTGACAAAGACAAGTTGGAGGCTTAAATCTCCTTTATTTGCCGCCTGTCCTTCGCCCCTCAAATCTCAATATTTCACACACATGCAATTACATTTCAGCATTAAAGACTCAAGGAAAATATTTATTATCACTTGATTTTTTTAAATGAATTTATTATAGTTAAAATATTGAAAAAATTATTTTTGTCCTCCAATATAATAGAAAATAATTAAATATAATTTCATTTAAGTTAATTATTGGTTTTAATTGATAGTAAGATAGTGCCAAGTAAATGAATTTCATAGTTTTTTTAAATTTTTATAAGCACATTTATTACTTTCAAAATCAATGATTTTCCTCCATCACGAATCTCATTCTACTTGGATTATATAAAAAGTAAACATTTTACATGTAAAATTGAATATTAATTAGTCATCATTCCTCATCATTATTTTAATTGACAATTAATACACAATTGCAAAATAACTAATTGGAAAACTTATTAATAATAAAGTAATTAATACTTTTAAAAGAATATAATATCAATATAATTAGCCACCATTACATTTTCATATTATATCGATAAAGCTTATTCTTATTAAGTAGTTAATGATAGAATGTTCAATAAATTTTACATGTTAAAAGTCACTGTAATTTGAAACAGTTTATGAAGCCATGTCATGTATGTGTTTAGGAGATAATTAAGTCGATAAATGAAAACATGTATAAAATATGAATTTGTTACATCCACATAAGATTATATTGTTATGTATAATAATTTGGGAAGTTTGTGGTCGGAGATTTCCATCGTGTGAGTGGGTGAGAAGTCAAACGCAACTTTCTGGGATATCACTATCGAGGAAGAGTTTATCACGAATGTAAATAGTGTTGTAGTCATTAGGATTCCCACTACTGCTCGAATACTCGTTCGAGAGAAAAGGATCCTTCGAGTAGTGATGTTGTTGGTGCTGGGCTTGGACGAAACTCGACGTGTTCGACATGTGCTGGAACTCTGTGACATTATTTGAGAAAGACGCTCGTCCGCCGCCCCCGTTCCTCGTCAACGACCCACCAAATATTTCTATCGTTCCTCCATTATAATCTACAAAAAATGTTTCAGTAAACCTCAACTCACATTCTTACAAAATCAACAAAATCATGCAAACACTACCTAAAGTTCATTATCATTATTTTTAGAATCATAATTGACACATCACAGAAAGAATCCATCTGAATTTCATATAATTTCTAATGACAATATTTACTTTTATTACAAATTAATTAACCGGCATATTTAAAATTATAATTAAAATCGAAAAAAATTGTCAAAAAATTGAAACTTGGTCTTACCTGTTGAAAAACTGTTATTGGCACCAGGGATGATGTCCGGATTGGCCGCGTCGGCCTCGTGCTTGGATTGCGGCACTGCGTGATATCCCCCAGACCCGACGTTGTTCGCGGAACGATTCGACGCCTGGATCAAAGACCCTTGACTCTTCTCCAAATTACAGTTATTGGATCTGAGGCCGTGTGGGGATCGCGGGCCGTTGGAGCAAAACCTGGAACGAAGGCCGAGAGCAAAGACGAGCAACGCGAGGGTTCCAACGCAGGCCACTCCGACTCCAAGGGCCACCAAAGGGAAAAGCTCCATTTGGCTCCGACTTGCCCCTATCAATCCAATCATTTTAAATTGCATCAGCCCCTTACCTTTCCCTCATTCTCTTCTCCAAGGAATCTCCTGCCCAATTGGAGAACTCCTTAGCCATTACAATGTCCATCCATATACACTCAAAGCACATCCGACTCATCTCCTTTGCTCCTCCACGAGGACGAAATAAACAAAGGGGCTAACCAACTTCGCCTCTGCTCGCCCTTTCTCCTATTAAACCAATTGTGAGAGACGAAGAAAGATAGAATCTTACGGCTAACGATGACCAGGCTTGATCTTTATATCCTCTTCTAAACTCTTTACGTTGGATATAATAAAGGAGAATTGACCATATAGGCGCTTCTAATACAATGAAGGTTATCTCGAACCAACTTTGATCAACTACATGTTATATGGCTATAAAAGCAAGCTCCGATGTTACCTAAAAGCCTTTAATGAATCCGCCTGGGCTCATTTTTAAAATCAATTCCAAGCCCCATTTTTTCAATCAAATGGAGAGAAACTCGAACACATTGTCAAACACATTCAATAGAGACCTTTAAACTCTCTAACTAAAAAGCTCTTAAATTCTCCAAAATTTAATTAAGTAAATCTAACAAGACAAAAACTGAAAATATTAATGAACTTGACCTTATGACCTTTGATTTTTATGTGTAACTTGACTAACATTCCATTAAAACACTAGCAGTAGATTAAATGTTTAGATTTTTAGTCTGTTCTGACTTTCCTTAATTTATTTGAGCCAAGAAAAATGAAAATTTTTTTCCTGACTAAATAGGATCATTAAGTAACTACGAGAGGAATGTATAAGAATTTGTATAATAAGACGAGAGCTCAAATATTTGTTAATCAATATATGGAGGAAGGAAGGGGGAGTCGTATAATAGAATGGAATTTGTTTGAATTGAACTTTGAAAATTGAATCCTAATGAAGGTGCGGCGACAGCAGCCTCCTATACATTTATATACGAGAGAAGAATGAATGGAAATAAAGAATTCCAAAGTGTAATTTGAGCTTAGCACCTCTAAAATTGTCGTGATGAAAGTGATTGAGGCGAACTTTGCATGGAAATTACATTTTCGGCTTCAACCCTGATTTTGTCTATTTGAGAAGGAACGGAGAGAAGGAATGATTCTTTTTCGGCTGGTCTATCAGGCGATAAAAATCTCCCATTTATTTTTATTCCTCCTCAAGTAGATTTTCCTCTCTTTTCCCTCAAATTGAAAATGGGAATTTTCGGGTGAGGAAAAAGGGAAAGAAAGGAGAGGAGCATTAAGGGGAGAAAAGCATAGGAAATGAAATGAGGAGAGATGTCAAGTTCCTGATTGTGTCTTGTTCTCTTTTTTATATGTACTGGAAAGAGGAATGAAAAACTAGGAGCAATGACTCAAATCGGACCAAAGATGCAACCACATGCATCATCCGCAGAGGGGATTCCTCACTCTGGCAAATCCCACCTTCGTCTTTTGTTCCCTTCCCTCAATAGACACGTCTGGTGGGTTCATGGAGTGGGATTCAATGCAGCGAGAGAGCAAATAGAAAAATAAGGTAAATCCTTTCACTTTTTCCACTTTTATCTTCCCCCACTCACTACATTAAGCTTCTACCTCAATATCCCTTTTTAATTCTTCCTTCTTTACCCTCTTCTTTCTCTTCTTTTACGTATTCAAAAAAGCATCGAATTACATTTATATAATGATAAAAGATAAAAAAATATCATTCATATTCTTTTCGTACAAAATAATCCTCCTATTCATATGCATACATACAAGATAATGTATGATTATGGAAAAACAAAATACAAAAATATGATAACTATATTAACAGCACAAGCAGTACAGTTAGATACAATATGAAAAGGAAAAGAGATATATAGATATATTATATAGAGTTAAAAAAATATTCAGATAGGAATATGTACAGAAAGAATGAGAGCTTATAGTTAGAGATATTGCATAGCTAATAAGTACAAAGGATTCATTTCATTCTTATCTTGTTAATCTACCTTGAGAAAAGCTTCAAGAAAGAGAAAAACAAGAGACAGAATGAAGATGATATTTATTTTTGATAAATGACTCTTGTGGAGAATAAAGACGTTTTCAAAGAACTCGTTAATATAAAGAATAAGCTTTTTGTATATTACATTATGTATTAATAATGTGTTATGCTTGGGTTGTATAAGGAATATACCACAAAATATGAGTAAGTTTATTTCATATAATTTTAAAATCCTATAGATTTTGCATTTAGTTTTGGGTTTTCCAGAAGGTGAAGATTGGAGCTAATGCATAAGAAGATCTCTGGTATAGGAAAGTATATTTGGACAGAAAAGTGAAAGTTGTTATATAATCATACAGGATTTCCTTATATAAGGAGGCCGAAGAAGGGGAAACCCTCCGTCGTTTTATTCTCTCAGCTCAACAAAAGACTAAAGCTCTTTTGTCCCCTCAAACCTCGTTGGGGAATCTCGCGTCATCGGTTCTATAAGGAATGCACGTATATGAAGTCATGGAAAGACCGCGGCGGTGAAACACCCTTAGCCGCATCAATCTCTCGAAAAATTTCATCTTTCATTCTCTCCTCATCTTGATCATTAAAGGAGCGGCGGTGATAGGTGGTTTTCACAGTGGCGGTTCAGATGGTGAAAGTCTCTTTGATATTTCACCAATCCCCTCAACGCCCTTCTGCGCCCCTCCGCAGCTCCAAACCCATATTTCACCAAGGGAGGAACTGGATTAGTGAACTTGTATCTTCATCACCAAGAGGGGAAACCTTATTTTTCAACAAATCCACAAATGATTTATCAAGTGATTTGCCAGGGGTGGGAAGGAAATTACGTTTCATAATGGACCATTCCTTCATCCTCTTCATTCTCTTCTTGCCAAGAGAGAGGAACTTCCCTGGTATAATAGACTTCCTCATATATACCTCTTAATATAGACTAGTTATACACTTAAATGTTTAGGCTACAGCCGCCTGCCATTTGGCCCTTTTTCACAATACACAATTTCTCAATATAATATATACTTTGTTGTACAATGTGAGCGGCGGTGGTTTTGTTGTAAAATGTATAGTAAAAAAGTAACTGTAAATATATTAGATTTATACTTACATTGTAAGTAGTATAAATGTAAATACAGAAGTTGTAGCATTGTTATTATAGAATGTATAGTATATGAAAGGACGTAGGAGTATTGTATCTTTATATTTGCCACAATTGGTCTTCCCCCTTCTTCATTCATTCTTCACTCCAATTTACGATGGTTCTCATATGGGCCCCCTCTCTTCTTTCCCCCTTATGTACCCTCGAGAATGATTGTGCTCATGTTGCGATTTATTTATCTTGTAAACCCACAAAGACCCTTCTAATACACAATCTTTCATCATTCTCATCACGTCTCGATTGGTTCAAGTGTCGTTTGTCAAATTACAATTGGAAAAAATAAAAAAAACATGAATAAAATTTTTATATAAATCTTAGTTCCTTAACGCTATTGTAATTATGTATTTTTTAATAGAATTTCAAAAATTATTAAGCAATAGAATTCATATTTGTAAGATTTGTTGATTGTATCTATTTTGTATAATCTATTCTTTGAATTTCATTTTTTGCATTTTAAAACAAAATGATTTTAGTCATTCAATTTAATATTTAAAATAAAATTAAAAATAATTTCAAGATTCTTCACGATTTCCAAGATCAATCTTAATATTGAGGTCCCAAACAATTCCTCCTCGGCAATTTCGTGCTTTTATCTTTCAATGTAGACAGTAAAGGTTGAAAAAATAATAATTTTATAATTGAAAGTCCTTAAGTTTATACTCATGTTTTAAGTGCGTGAAGTGAAAGAGGAACCTGAAAAAGGAGTTCCAAATAGTATTATTGTACTTTTATTGTTTTATTATTTATGCATGAAAGTAAGAAAGGGATGAGTTTTCCTCTTAATCTCAGTCATTCTCCTGGTGTAATCATAACAAAAGGCATACCTCGCGCGTCTCTCAATTATTCTCTAAAATTTAATGGAGAAATTGTGTATTTATAAAGCTATTAAGGAAAAGTGCGAGAAAAGAAAGAAAAGCGGAAACGACGGCGGGCTCTTCTTCCTCTTAAATACACCCAAAACTCACGTCCGCTCCTCCTTAAGATCAACAACGGAACAACACCCACGCACCCAACTTTCACAATAATTTACAAAAGGGAGTTGAGAAAAGATGCTTCATTTGGGCCTTTTTATTTTCTTTGGCAAGGAGCATTAGGAGAAAATATCTAACGGCTATATTTTATACGTAAAACATTCTAACGTCTCATCACAATATTCATTTATTTTTTATTTGAGGAAACTATGAAATAAAAAAACTTTTATTAACCAAAATGAAAATTCCCTTGTAAGAATTCTCTTTTCTTATAGGTATAAACCTAATGGGCTTTCTTTTCTATATTTTCCCAACGTGATATTTGAGTATGTAAACAAAAGGGAAAGTCTACTAAACAACTAGTGTAATTGATATACCCGCAGTAGCTTATAATAGTTATAATGTATTTTTCTCATTAGCTTAATGGAAACTATATTTCATTCTCTTTGAGTTTTTTTATTATTAAAAACTCTAATTGTAACTCGTCCCAAACTTGTTGGAAAGGAAAAGGGAAAAAGTTGAAATTTTGCATAATTTAATTAACAGAATTACTCTGGTTTCTTTACTGCAATTTATCAAATAGCAATAATAAACTGCAGAATGCACTGGATATATCTTTGTCTGCTAATATAAAAGTAAGTATAACAAAAATCAGGGCTAAACTTTTCTTAAATATTGCATTACAAAAGCAATTCAAACTTTTAATGAATATTCAGCTATACACGGCTGAATATTCATAGCAAAAGCCACCAAGGCTCATTCAAAGTTCAGTTCCATATATGCATAGATTTCATTAAATATCCCTAATTTTATGCATTGCATTGGTTGGAGCATAAAGGACCGAATATAAAGTTTATATGTAGTTGAATTTCGGAAATGGGAAATTAAGCAAATTTTCAGTGATCATAACTGCCAAGAGAGATTTCCCCACTTCAGAATTATGGAGTGAATAAGAAAAGGGGGCTGGCGAGAGGGTCATAAGGAAAAAGGCCAGATTTTAAATTATTGGCCAATATTCTTAAGCGGGAGAGAAAATGACTTTGGCATTTTCTCCCTTTAATGGGAGGGCGAAATAAAATAATGGGGTGATAATATTTATTGCCTCACAGTCACCACCATCAAGACCATATTTAAAAACCAAAGGGTGAACTCTCCAATTCAAATCTCCCTTCAAAACTCTCCCGGGTTTTTCTCCCTTAAGAACCAAGCCTTATAACCAAAAAAGAGATCCAAAAGAGAACCAAAGAGAACCCCAATAGAACTCAAAGAGAATCCTCATCTCCTATGACGAATAAGCTTAAAGATCCAAAAGGAAACTGCAGCTTATTTGGTTCAAGCCTAATAAGTATACTGTAACTACCAACTGTACAATTTTCTATATACAGTCTGAATCTGTACAGATACAGTACAAATTGCATACTTGTACCATACTATAAATATACCATACAGTACAGTACAGTGTATATAAACTTTGTTCCTTTTAAACACTCGAGAGTGACGAGGATAAAAACTTGGGAGAATGTACAGCGTGTGTGTGTGTGCTTGTGTTATATAGGGAGTCTGTTAATGAATAAAGAGGGTTCATTCCTTGTCCTTTCTATTTCTCCCTTTCAACTCCTCTCCTTACGTGCTTTCCATCATAATTGAGGGGAAAGCTTGAGATTTAATTCCTGTAGTCGATCTTAACTGCGGTCGCCTCCTTCCGCAACAGATTCCTTCCCCGCACAATCCAAACTCCTCGTCTTCTTGACTTAACGTCCGACGTGCCATCATCAACCTTTTGACAACTCCATTACTCCCTCATTTCTCTCATCAAGAGACTCCTTTTAAATTGAGCCAATATCACAACCGCAATGTTCAACTTACACGTTCAATTCACTTCCTTTAGACCTCAAATGGAAATTCTCTCCATCAACGAATCAATAATTATGAGAGAGCTTGCTCGTATGCTCATTGCATAAATGTAACTAATACAAAATTCGAGATTCAATAGCCTTAAAATATTTTATGAAGAAATTTGTATTATTGGATAATTCAGATTTTAATAATAAATTAGATTTTTAAGGTTATTCATTTTAATGCTGCGGAGTGTAGTCAATCAGCAATAGGGAAATATAAAATTCAAATAGAAATCTAAGAAGTATCTATCAACTGGGCTAAACTTACAATTCGAAATTAGATGAATTTATTTAAATAAATTATTTAGTATTTTAATACTAGAAATTTCATTTACAAAGAATGAGCTGTTACATTAAGAATAATGAGACTCAAAAGACACCATTTTGTCATTTTGAACCTCCCATTTCAAAATAATTCATTCTACTAATAGTATATCTTAAAATTTATTTATTCTGTGTATATTACAAAAACTTGTAATATAATATATAGGAGTATTCTGCAATTCAAATTGTGTTTAATTTGCATTAAATAAGTACAAGAGCTCTCACTTGGTATTTGCCATGCGAAAGCAGTCGTTAAGTATTTCATTTCGCACGTACATTCCGCATTAATTATTCGTCAGCGGAGTAAAAGTGTCCGGGGTTCTTTTAATGAGAATCCCCTTTCTTCACTCTCTCATGAATTAAAACTTGGGAGTTCATACGAGTTGGATTCAATTCCTGATTGAAGTCGAATGGAAGAAACCATTTAAAGTGCTTTACACAAGGAGATTTGTCAATGATTTAATCATAATGTTAAACTTTTACTCCTTTCATTCAACATTCAATCCTCAATTTCTCCAATAATAAATGGACTGAAGCTATGTTGGATTGCGTCCTGTACTAAATATGTTTTGTCAAAACGTCTATTATTTTTTTTATGAATTATTAGTTTATAATATTTTAATTATGACGAGTAAAATTAAAGTTTATAACGTCATTGATGTTGACCTTATTTTTAATTATAATTTGTTTTTCTCCTTTTGCATTATGCTATATAATTATCATTAGTTAATCTTTAATTAGCGGAAATAAATTAAACTTCAATTTACAAAATTAAAAATTTGAAAAACATTTCAGATTGTCGGATTAGCTTTGAGTGATATTATAATATTATCAATGTTTTGTACGATTGGATATACGAGATATTCTCGTGTATGTAAACCCAATTTTTAATTGGAGGTTGTAGTGATAGAGTTTTTTTCTTACCTAGCGTTTGCTTCTCTGCATCTCCGCCCACAACGGCCTTAATGACAAAGTTCTCTGACTTTCCATGAGAGTTGACGGCGTAGAGGACAAGTTGGAGTCTCGAGCCGGGCAGGAGATTTTTGAGAATAAAAACCGGCGTTTCAGCACTCAAATTCCGCCGCACCGACCGATCGTTCAAATCCCACACTTCCATCACGTAGAACTCGGGGAAAAGTCCGAACTCTGAGGGATCTTGGTGGGGATTCTCCGTGTCTTCGTTCATGATTCGGAAGAGCGGCTGGTCGGGAATTGGCGGGAGTTCTCGGTGATTGCTGCACTCCACATGAATCATCATTCCTGTTTGATTCACCGTGCAATTCTCCAAAGGATGAGGCATCACTGTGACACAAACATCCAAAATACAATAAACAACTTACGATACTTTCGGTCTTTTATTTATCTTATTATTGCCTTTCCCTCACTGACACCTGAAATTTCTCTGATTCAATTAGCATTACGTTATAATTGACATCCTGAAGTTTATTAGTCTTAATTGAACTTTCCTTCGAATTCCTTTTTATTAGGTTTTTTAATTCTTTATATAATTTCATTTTCCCTTGTCATTATATAAAGATTATCAAAAATAAAAAGTCAAATATATTGATTAATATTTCTTTATTATAAAATAATTTTTGAATTATAATAATAGGTAAGTCCAGTTTATTCGTCCATTTTTATCAAAATTTAAAACAAACTAGTTTATAAAAACTTTTATAAATACAAATATCGTCAATCATGCCTATTATTAAAGATTATTAATTATTTGACTATTTGCCTCTTTATAAGCAGTTAATCACTAAATGCAATGCGTTTCAGGTTGATTTAACTGATAATATCAAATTTTAATATCTGTTTGTGAAAGATTGAAAATTAACCTCAATTGACCGTGGAGTCAAACCCATGTTATGTAAAAGCATAGATAGCAAGTGTGCACAAAAGATTAATTTCAAAACAATTAATCATTTACTAATTAAAACTTGTTTCAACAAATAAATTATCCAAAATGTGTTTTAAACTCTTGTCTTCTTAAATTCTGACTACAAAGACTTTAAGTCAAAAATATTGACTAAACACTAATTTAATCATGTGAACTTATTATGTAATATATACATCACAATAATAAGTATATAAATGGGAAACTAATAATGGCAAAAGTCAAAATATAATACTCATTAGTTAAACAATCTACGTGCAACGTGCAAAATGCATTTACACCTTTTTGTATTTTGATATAATTTATAAAGTTAATGCTCATTGAGTGATGAAAATCTAGTAATAGTTTTAACCTTCAATGCTCTTTTCCTTCACCACAATTGATTAAATGATAAATGAAATCTCTTGAGTTTAATTTACTCGAAAGTTATAAGAGAGTAAATGAAAAGGTCCTTTAATTTGGCTAATTCATTTTGGAAGCTCAATCTCCTTAATCAATGTTTCACTCGACAACTCTCAGCATTTCACTCCAACTCCAACTGAGTGGTTGTCCTCGTCCTAAGTGGGGGAATCCTATATAAGTCCAATTTGAATCCAAGGAGGAGGTTCGTTACGAACTAAGGAGTTTTAACTCCAGCATATACATAAAGTAAGATAGCATGGAGTCAAGTATAGAATAATTCGACATTATATGGCATGGGTAGTAAGGTGTATTTGTTAGTTAAAGGAGTCGTTAAAGGGCTTGAAGCCATTGGCTCATTTACCTAATAATAAATAACAATTATGTAAGAGACGGCTCTTACCCGCGGGGATTACGTAGAAAGTGCACGGCGAGACTTGCCGCCCAATCCCGTTGATGCCCCAACAGAGGAACGTCCCTGGAGAAGAAAATTTGGTTACCAAATTAATTGGTTTGAATTTAACATAAAGGAGACATTCTCATCTCAGATTCCTCTTCAAACGGATTAGAGCTCCAATGAGTTTTTCCATCAAACTTACCTTTACATACCATTCAAGCTCAAATGCCTTCCATTCAACTCCAGTTAATTCAACTACATATTTAATTAATCGACTCCAACATGAGAATCGAGGATATACAAATCTGTTTAAAAGATATATTAAGTATAAAATAGTATATCTTATACAGGTACAAATACTGTACAAATCTGTACTTTCAAGCATAATTCTCTTGATTGTTCTTTGTATTACTTTAAGCATCCGAGCTTCTTCTCTTCATCAGGTAAGAATATAAACATTGTCGTTTTATTACACAAAAGGGACATTCAATTCGGTAGTTGAGTTTTATAGGATGATAGGGGCGGAATAGTGTATAATTTCCAATTGATACATGGAGGAATTTATGTGAGATGAGAATTATTGGAGTAAGGATCGTGTTATACTAGATATTATTATACTTATAGTATGTATATAATACTTATGTAATATATACAATGGGCAATAAAAAGCTTGTGTTTTCTCGTACCGTAGTCAATATCGGTGTTTGGAGTATAGTGAAGACGGCTGAGATCGCCTTGTGTTAAAATATTCCCACCGTCCGGAACAACATCTTTGCTGTCACCAGGGCCATGAAATTCCCACTCGAAGCGATTTGAGGGCGGAATGGCCTCTACTGCACATCTCAACGCAACCCGCTCACCTTTCGCCGCCCCGACCGTCACGTACTCGTTCAGACACACCGGAGCAACTGGATGCAAAAAACCAGAAAAAAATATGGATTATATACATAATAAATTATAATTCACACAAACTTTCCCTCCAAATTACTTTTTTTCTCACCATGCTCATTTCCATTTTTATTCAAACATGGGTTTTTGAAGAAAGGCGCAGTTGATGTTTTATAATATTTTTCAACGAGAGTAATTTGTTTTTTGAGCCAAAAATTATTATAAAAAGTTATATATCTTTTACATCTATGAGATCTTGTATTTAGAGCTTTGCCTTGTCCAACTTTGTGAACATGAATGCATAAGCTTGTATTTTTATACTAAAAATAGGGTAAGTCGGACTGCCAAGTTCGTTTTCACACTTTTTTTGAACAATTTTTACGGGTTTAATATGTTCAAGTTTCTTGTCTAACAAAAAACTTATTTGATAACTATGATAAAGTGTACGTGTATCAAATGTGACGTTAAGTTTAGTTTTATATTTTGAGGAGAAAAACGGGAGGCCCGAGTCAAATAAAAAAGTAAAAACTTTTTTTTCCTTCTTTCGGACATTTAGGAAGGGGTAGACAAAGTGAAGGAAAATCCCTCTGAGTCTCATTCCTCCTTTGTCACCCTATTTAATAATTTAAGAGGGAAATTGAAAAATATCTTTTCTTTTATCACTCTCGAAAAGTCGGAGCATATGTTTGGAAAAATATGACCATCATGATAAAGATTTTTTAAATTAATATTTATAAAGGCCGAGAATCCCATATTCAAACTTTCCCTTTAGCCCCTTATAATCATGTATCGTAAAAAGTATATTTATATGTTTCATGCACATGGACGCACTTTTAAACTTTTCACCAAAACTTTTTGTCTTAAAAATTTGTCATTTTGAGTTTTGCCTTAAAATACTGTGTTATCATATAATAACGTTTAACTTTTAACCAAAGTCAAACTATATGATTTTACACGAAGCATATGGCTAGGCGAAAAAGGCATATTACGAATATAGAAAAGTATAAATATCGTAAATACAGATTCTGTACAATTTGAGCATGGAATGTCTTCAACATGTGTAGAAAGATATACTATAAATATTCATAAGATACACCGTTTATGTAATATAGCAATATGAATAATTTGTTACAATTTAAAAAAGCAATGAAGAAAATTGTAAAATAGAAAATGAACTTACACATGACGCTGAGATTTACATTGTTTGAGTGCGTGGATCCTTCGAGATTCGAGGCAATACACGTGTAATTCCCAGCTGCCTGCAAAGACCCAACCAACGTGGAACGCCATGAGAAAAAGACCAGAAGCAATTTAAAAGAAGAATTAAAAAAGAATTATAAGATTACTTTTCTATTGATTCCTTGGAGGACCAGAGATTGGTTTGACATAATGACACCCGAACCCGCATTGTGTCTCAATTCCTCACCCTGGAAAAAAAATAAAAAGGGAAGATAAAGGAAAAGAAGAGAAGGACCCAAAACGCGCCCGGATCTTTTAATTTCCAAATTCCATCCCCAAATTGATCTAATCGGTCGGAAGTCTTATTCAGATATTAACAAAATAAATGGAAGAACACGTTTCTGGAGGATCTTGAGGGAAAGGAAATGCGTATGCGGTTATTTCCAAAATCTCATCTCTCTCCTATATTCCTATCTTTCACACCATAAAGAGAATCTCGGATTTCATCTCGGGGGAAAACTTTGCTAGGAAAAAGAAAGAGTTACGGAAATAATCCAATCGAATTGTTTAAGACAAGGTAAAGCTTTACTTATCGTTACATTTTCTTTCTCTAAAGGCCTTCGCTTCTCAAACAGAAAAACAGCGTTTTAGTTATATATACCAATAAATAACTATGTATAACAGTATTTCCTGAAATTGGAACTATTCCTTAATAAATAGCGCAAAAAAGAGCTTCTTCACTTCCTCTAATATAATAGCTTATAGTCTCATAGTATTTTATTAAACAAGTTATATTTTTACTATAGTAATAAGTTATACATAGTACCATATGCAGTTATATTTTTATAGTACGAATGCTATATAATTTGCAACTAATGTTTTAGTATCATTTGGGGAGATTATACTATCTGTATAGGAAGATTACTCGGGTATACTTTTGCTATATAATGAAATTTCTCCCAAATCCTATAACTTAAGAGTTTAGTTAGGAAAGAGAAAGTGGGAAAAAGGCGTCGGAAAGAGTTGGTGGTGAAAAGTGAAAAAATGAGCAAAGGAATGATGAGGGAAGATAAGGGGCTAACTCCTCTGTCAAAAATCCCTCTTGTGACACGAAGAGAGGGAAAAGGTAAAAAGACGCTGAGGGAAAGCTTCTTAATTTATTCTCCCTTCTGGAGTGAGAAGATGATTGCGGAGGAAACGTTAAGTGAACTTCCTACTGTCGAGATGAAAGGGAAGGATGGGGGAAGAAGTGAGATGAAAGTACTCAGGTTAAAAGCCTCTTAATTATCATTCACCCACTCGAGAGTCTTCCATATCACTCCGCCTCAATGTTGCCTTCATTTATTATTCCGTTTCATTTCAACTCACAGAAATTCCTATTGTTTGGCGAGACAACCCAGCGCCTTCCCAACTTCTCATGCTATCATGAACTGAGAATTAATATGACGTGGACAATATGGAATTTTGGAAAACCATTAAACCGATTGAAAATTTATATATCATTTTATAAAATAGACAATTTCTCACAAAGACTTCTAATGTTTAACTTAGAAAGAAATGATCTATAATTTTAAATACGTAATTACTTAATAATAAAATTTAATATTTTAAATTACACGGATTTTGATTTAATTTTTCAAATGTAAAAAATCGATTTTGAGGAATTCTTTAAATTTTACCAATTGTTTGATAAAAATTATTTGGAAAGTTTTTTCGTAAAGTGAGTTCGGGGGGTCTCAGGGCGAATGGCGGAGTTGTCCAAAGAGCCGTTTGTCACACGATCGGAAACTAAGGAAAAATTATCTTTCTTTCTAAGTACCCTTAACGCTTCCATAAACTGAGAATTAAGTGGCTGTTAAAGTGTTTCACTTCTGTAGAGGACCGAAAGACCGAAACCTCCTTCACGGTTTCCCAACTTCCAATTCTCATGCCACCTTGCCTATATTGGACTTCATTGAAAACTTTTTATAGAGAGTTTATACCTGGAGAATATTACTTGTATACCTAAAATATGGTTAGATATTAGAAAATTGGTATTTGTACTGACTAACTACTAATAAAACCAATAAAACATTTAGTCTAGCCAATAAATAAATGATATAAGTTTATTTAAATGATATTAATTAAATATGAATTACTTTAATATATAGAACAAAAACGTAATTCAATATTATTAAATAATTTATTAAAGTCTTTTTGAATCATTAAGTTCAGCCTCTATCTTTTGCTATTCATTATTTTTTACAGTGAATACTTAAATGAAATGAATATAAAATAAATGAAATTTAATAATAAGTAAGATAATTATAAAAGGTAGTTAAGGTACAAAAGACTTTCTGAACCAGCGAGTTCGTAATACATAAGTAATTTGACAAGGGAAAGCAAATGGTCGTTTTCTTTCACATTTCCTATCTTGACTTTTGAAGTTCGGTGGAGCCGAAATCCTGGGAATCCGAGCTTTCTCGCCCTCCTTCCCTTTTGTCACATCACAATTTTCACCTCCGGCATACAAAAACTTCACCGTCGCCGTCGTGGCCCTCAAAGATATTTCATATATAAAAGAAGTTCACTCAATGAACTCTTGACTCTTTTATTTCCCAGCTGTTGACTTTCACAAACTACCCAACCGAGCTAAACAATTAAGTGACAACTTTCTTATTTTCTAAAAATCTTCGCTTTTCTACGTATAAATTTGGTACATTTCACTTTTCCTTTTATAATAAAATTAATAATTCATTATATTAATATTTTTACAAATTTTTATAATAGTAAGTAGCCGTTGATGAGGTTATGTATAAGCTAATTTAAACTAACTGTAAGAATAAGTTTACATTTAGTTGGCCTGCTTCGCACAGATTCTCATAGCACAAGAGTGATTTTTGAATTTTTCCACAAAATGAGCCGTCTATAATACATTGTATTATAAATTTCTCTTCGTCGCAACTTCCTCAGATTATTTAAGTATGGGATCTTATAGAGGATAAAAAGTTATATATATATTCCACATAAAAATGTATCCGGTGAAGGAGCGAGTAACTTGCATATAAATTAAAACTAACTGCGAAATAGGCTTGTAAAAATACGCGTTTTTCAGTTTTCCTAAAAAATAATTCAACATTAAATTAAATTATTAAAATTTTATTAAATACATATTAATATAAAAACCTAATTATTATTTTACCTCCAGCCTCCTAAACCGCCAAACCGACAATTAACTGTGATCAAGAATAATTTTTCCCAAACAGCCCTGTTCGAGAAAATCAAGGTTCACTATATATCCTCTCATAGTTTTGGCTCAAATTTGTTGTACCACGCAACATTGACAGTGTGTCCTATGAGAATCTGTGCGAAGAAGGTCAGTTGTTTCATAATTTGATATGGACTCTTTCCGCACTTTATTATAATAATTAGCGAGTATTTTTTCAAAGAACCAAGATCTAAAACCCTTATGAATTACAAAGTAATAAAAGGTTCATACAAATCACGTGCTCCAATCTTTCCTTCTCTCAAAGTTCCCTTTAAAGCTTATGTAAAACGTAATGGACATCCCTGACATGAGAGAATTATTGATTATAATTACATTATATAGGGAAGTTTGGAGTTTTTATGGGATTAAGCCCGAGTGAAAGTCGTAATAAAAGAAGATCAAATGAGCTTGAAGAAACCTCTAGAGAGGCTCTATTTATGTGACATTACGCGAGTCGAAGAAGAGAAGAGGGAGCAATTATCTTTAAGATTACATGTCTGATTAATACGGTAAAATACCCATATCATACAAGCTCACAATGTCCTTTAAAAACCCATACAAATTTATTGTTAATGCGAAGTGGCTAGGATCCCATTATACAACGTATTATATAATTCTCGTATGACTTACATTAAAAAGCCACACGAGCCGCGTGATCTTTGGGTTGGCTTGAATGTTGCACTCGAAATACACATCAGTTCCTTCTTTGATTTCCAACGGATTCAAATTGGCTCCCAATGAAAGTCGAACGTCTGGTAGATCTAAAACAACAAATGCACTCTTGTTGTGTATTTCTAATTAAATTCCAATTAGCACTCAGCTCAGATTAATGTTGATTAATGGAATTTTCTATTAATAAAACTTATATTTTCTTACTAATATACAATACAGATTAAATACTGTTTAAAATTTCCTGGTAATTTCACTATACAGTTCTTTAACAACTAATTGACAAAAGTAGTAAATAGTAGTATTGGTATTCAATATTACCAATTTATATGATAATGAAATATTATTTATTAGTATCATTATGAACATTTCCTATATTCTTTAATAGTTTTCAGAATTATGAGAAATACTCTTGTACATGGTATTGTTCACATTAGTAAACTAATTTATTAGGGCGAAAATATCAGGGAATTTAATTGGGAAAATGAGGGAAATGAATATCGAATTTAAAGGGTTTCGACTCCTCTCCTGTTGTAAAAGTATGTAATAGGAAATACATAGCTGGATCTCCTTTGTAGATCACCATATTGGCTACATTAGTAGTCATGCAGTGGCTGAGATACGGGAAATGTATTTGGAAGGGATAATGGAGAGACTCGACGAGGGAGGAAGAGGAAAACGATGGTGATTTTATCAGATCAACTTTAAGAGCCAATAGGAGACTTTGAGTAGGAAAACCATCTCTTTAGCTTTCATTATCTGTCGTCGAAACCTGAAATACCCAATGACTTGTTTTCTCAGGGAAAACATTGCAAATAAAATTTTGTTTTGCCTTTCCGAGCTCAGCCAAACTTTTTTCTCTCATTCCAAGAGTCAAGACGTGATTTCCATTTTAAGGACTTCCCAAACCCCCTTTGCCTCTTTTTAAAGGAAAATTTCAAACTTCTCCGCGTGTCTTTAGCTCTGTCTCCATCATCCGCTCTCTTTTAACAGCCAAGGTGAATTAAGAGCCAATGTAATGAAATTGAGATTAAAGGACGGAAACGAGAAAATTGTTTATTATTTATAATGCCAATTGTACATAAATTACGTAGAGAAAAACTAATTTTATTTAATAGTTATATATAATTATGTAATTATAATTTTTTTTAAAGATTCGACTTTTCACAATAAATGATTTACACTGGAATAATGAGTTTAAAATATAGCTATTTAAAAACAATCAAAAGCTTAATAATTGAATTTTAAGTTGAACTTACAAACGACGTTAACGTGCCAGATTTCTTCAAGCATTTCCGAACGGTTCAGGGTTGGATTCTCAGCTTGACAAATAATTGTGATTCCATTGTCATTTGGTGATGGAATGTATACGAATGTGCTGACTGTCATGTTTCCACCGTCCATTTCCTAAAATTGTTCATTCAAACAAATAATTAGACTTTTATTTAATAATAAATATTTAATCCATATTGAACACTACACCAATTAAATTAATAATTAATAGTAAAGTATTTTAATTACTAATTAAATGGCGTTTTAAACCATGAATAAAATGATTTAACAAAAAACACATTCATATCATGGGGCTTTTCATTTCCCAACTTGTTCCTTTATCCCCAAAATATTTCCCCATGATTGATAAACCCGTCTAGTCGAATGAACCCGGAGTGGAAGGTCTAGTAGGGAATAAATAAGAAAGGGAGTTTTAAAGTTGAGTTGATTATGGAACCAAGTTACACGCCAGGGATCAATTCTTGAGAAAAGGGGTTCTCCGTGTGGAAGGCCAATAACTTGAGAATGGCTCTCTTTATGGCTCTCCATACAAATACTCCTGATCAATTATAGCAAAAGGAAATTAAGAGAACCAATGTTCTCCGCTGCCTGGGACCAAAAGCAAAAACATTTCTCTTTTATATACCTTCCTGCATTTTTTTGTATTTATTTTTCCACGGGCCAAAAATCCGATCCTTTTAGTTCTTTCCCTTAATGTAAAACTCGGATTTATCTCAAGAGAAATGAATTGGTTCTTGTAAATTTAAAGATTTAAATTGAGATTTGGTACAGATTTCCTTCCTATTCTATTATACACTTATTATGTATACTAACTTTATACGTACTAACTAGCACAATCCAAACAAATTCCCTTTATTCCCTAATTTAAACAAAGTATTCATTGATTTTTGTATACATAAATAGTACTAACATATATTAGATCCCTCCGTATATAAAATGCTTATTTACTCCAAACTCTTTTTATCCCAATTTTGCCAATTATTCGCTCAGTTTATCATACTAAAGAGGAGTTCATTCGACCCATATCAACTCTCATTTATTTCTATGTATCACAATTAGTTTACATTAGATCAATTGAATATAAAATCAATAAGAGATTGTTGTTCAGAATGAAAATGTTTGAATAATATAAACATACACATTTGCTATTATATGAAAAATATATACGAACCCCGAACAAGTCCTTATGTACTTGTGAGTATTAATGCATTAAGTAATATTAAGTATTACGATGTGTATGCGTCAGAGAGAGTGCTTGTAAAATAATGCAAATAGAAAGTTTACGATCGCCCCACGTAAACCGATATTACTCTGTTCAAAACCATATTAAATAAATTGATCGCTTCCATATATATGCTGATGCATGTTGTGTCTATCTTTGAAAAATATCTGATATTCCTCCTCAAACTTGTACACTGGTTCATAAATCAGCTCTTATCACTTTGGAAGTTTGGAGTTTGGAAAGCCATAGGAGTTGGCTGATGTCGACCAAATGGGAGTTCAAGCCCACTTGGGCTCTGATAAAGTCAATATGGATGAGCTTCTGATGGGCGATGGGAAAATATTCAATTTCCCTTCTTCAACTCTTAACAAATGAGACAAGATTGACCTGTGTGGAGACTTGGGGCGACTTCATTTCTTTCCCTCCTTTGATCCATCGGAGCGTCGCCGCCGGCTTGGAACCCGCTGTCTCACAAGTGAGTCGATATTCTTTCCCTGCCACCACTCGAGTCGTGTGTCTTTGGCGCAACAAGACGAACAGCGGTTTCACTGAAAATTCAAATACACGTCAAGTTTAATCTTACAATTTAACGGTGTTTTTATACCTTAAGTTTAATTTAATTTTATGTAAATGTCTAAAGCTACATATTGCATAATACGTGATTATGCTTATATTGTGTCTTTGTGTCTTATTATGCTTACTATACAGTACTATGTACTTATATTACACACTAAGCGTTACGTAAATGCATTAAAATCATAAGACGAGATGGTGTTTGTATAATTTAAATATCAATTCAATTTGAATTTTGCACTGATCAGTCCTTTAGTTAACTACAATGCTTGTTAGTGAATAATGGTTAAATGCCAGGTTCCTGTTCTTGTATTCAAAATTTCGTTACATAACGTTGAGGATGAAAGGAAGGTTTATATGACAAGAAGGTAAGTAAGGAAATGAGAATGATTATTATCCCCAAACATCCTTTTGTGAGCAGAGGGAGAGCTTGGAGGAATAAAACGGAGGTTTAATAAGAGGAATAATCCGTCGGAGAAATTGGAGAAAGCTTGTGAAGAACTTGGGCTTGGTACATTATGAGAGAGAGACTTTGAACTGTCAGGCTATTGCTTCGTAATTTACTATTTCCGCTCCTCCATCTCCGGCCGCGTCTTTCCCTTTACAATGAGTTTAATTGTGGGGGAAGCTGAGGAAGAACAATGAGAGGAATAGGGGAGGTAATTATGGTCTAGAGGTAATTTGGGAAATGTTATTGTTTCTAACTCTTCCACTGGACGGAGACGGAGTGGCCCGAAACAACGGCCATTGGAATCACTATTAAACGAACCTCAACCAGCCAACAAATCCCTTTATTCATTCATCTCCTTTCTTTCTCATTTATTACTCGAGTATAAAACTCGAGATTTCTTAAATACATTTAAACCAAAATTGTAGAAAATTGAGCTTGGTTTAAAAGTATTTTTTAAAGGCCAAATAAATTTTTATTAAATAATATTTTATTTAAATATTAATAAACGCTATTTTAATAGATGATTCATACCGTAAGGTAGTGAAATTAATTCCCCTTTGCCAATAAAAAAAATTTTCAAAATTTTTAAATGGAGATTAAAATGACTTGATAAAACTTAGATAAAACTAAAGATTTTTAGATTAGATTTTTGAAGATTTTTGAAATATATCAAGTCAAAAATTTTGAAAATTAAGTTTGATAAAAATAATTTTTTTAAATGGCCAAATAGAGTTTTATTAAATATTATTATAATTAAATATTAATTAATATTATTTTACTAGGTATCGGTGTCATCAGCGGATTTGATCAATAAATAAAATTTTCAGATTTTTGCAAAAGTTTAAAATTAATTGCATTTATTTACAAATGTACTTATTGAACTAACTGTTTTGCATTTATTTCCTTGTTTAATTTCTAAATTCAAAGATTAATAAATCTTAAAACCGATGAAAGCAATTGGATCATTAGGCATTTGAAAAGATATAGTCTTTTCTCAAAACTAAGACGTTCAACTTATTGAAGAGAGTCACGTCGAATTTCTATTTCAATGCAATTGATCGGATTGTATTTCAACATGAGCATTAGTCTGCTCCGTCCTGTTTACTCCGTTCTAGGCCGGAGCACAAAGATTATATAGAGATTGATAGGATCGGATTTTCCTCTAACCTCCGGCCTTCTTTGTCTTTGTCTCGGTTTTTTAAAGAGAGGAAAATCCTCCTTTCGGTTCTCCTTCCCGGGTCATTATAAGTCTATCTTCGAGATCCTATTTATTCCGTCTCTCTTTATAAATTCTAGTCTGGTGAAACGTGTGGTGGCAGGGAAGTGTGTTGCATGGAGGATTGAGGAAAAAGACCCCGAGCCTTCGCAATAAATTACACTTCACTCGGATTTTCTCCCTTTTCTCCAAGGAGAAGAAGACGGCGGCGGAGGAGGAGCAAAGAACCTGATAATTATTTCCCACTCCTGACACTTATTCTCCTTCCCTTTACCTATGTAGATCAATAGGATAGACGACCCGAGTTTTGTTTCCTTCTCTGGGGCTCGACAACCCGTAACCTTATTTGTCAGCCCAAGTGGGATAATGAGACCATTGAATGTCCTGATTCCCTCACTAAATAACACTTGCCTCTTTCTTAATTCCTATAATAATCATAATATCCTCGTGTGGAACACCAGACTCACACTCACGACATACAAAGGTCGCATGGAGTCCAAGAGAGATTCGTGTCATTATCCATCCTTCTTCGTGGCATCCATTCATCCTATACTCATAGATTCTCTCCACCTTGCTAAATGTACTCAACCCTTTCTAATATATTGAATACAAACACATTAATTGTATAAGAGTGTATGCAATTGTACTTTTAAATACAATCAAACAAATGTGACAAATGTGATAGAAAATATTATGTATTTTACAATGTATATTCAATGTATAATGTGTTTTATATGATACAAGAGAGACATTTTATAATAACTGACATGAAGGTCTTATAAAGTTATAATATAATCCAGACATTCTCTCGGTCGACTGCATGAAGAGTTGTTAAAATGTTGAGATCTAAGGGAGAAAATATTTGGGATATGACTGTATTGAGCAGTGAGAGAATGTATATAGATATATTGGTATGAGCGTATGGGTTAATGATTGATATCAATTTCGACACTTCGTTTAAGGACGGTTTGCTATATCTCCCCCTCACAATTGAGATAGAGGAGAAATTTGCGTGAGTATGTGGCGGCCTTAAGTTTTCTGCGACTGAGAACCTATCATTTCATCCATCAATTTCCACGGAAGAGCTAAATGTGGTTCGAAGAGGAGGCGTGTGCCAATACCGCCTCTCCATTATGCTCCCCATTTGCTCCCCACTTTTCACTCGCTCCTTCACTTCATCCACGCTTCTTGACGTTCACATGTCTAATGCACTTTGCCAAAATTCCTCTTACTTATCCATATGCCCATTCATATCCAGAATATCCACCTTGTTCATACGCATTTGGCTTTAATATTTGCACTATCCTAAATCTTCTTTGATATTACTTAAATATATTCCATATGGGTTTTATATCAAAAAAGTTTAAAATAAGTAGAATAAGCAAACGAGAATAACTTTTGCTGATATAAATATATAGCACATTATAAAAGATATTTTGATTATAAACATATGGGATAATAAGCATAGGCTAATTGCGTAAAGTGTAAGTAATCCCCTTATTAGGCTCTTGGCGCGTGTGTGATCTCTCATATTGAGAGATAATGTCGTGAAGAACAAAGAGAGTTAATTTGATTATCCCCACTCACAACTCATGTCGAGAGTGACGGACTTCTCTGCCGGATTTATTAGCCGCGTGTTGAAGGCCTTGCAAGTGAAGAGGGAGTTGAGATGAGAACGGTTCAAGTTTCGGAAAACGAGCTCGTTGGTCACCTCGCCGAAACGGTCTACTTGGTATTTCGTGTCCTCGATCTCTCCATTAACGTACCACGAGACGACCGGCTCTGGTTTCCCTACAAGGACCAACGACAATACAAATTATAACTTTATATTTGATAAAAGAAGAACAATATACAAACACATTGTATTAATCGCATTATTAAATGTATATCAACATTAATTTGTTGGAGGAATAAACGACGAGAAAAGCCACGAGAGTTTTAATACTAATAAGAATAGCAGCAGCAGGAGGAATAGTCTTGAGCTATTGTGTTGTTCTATTTAGAAGAATATTAGTTTGTAAATCAGGCAGTTAGAGAAAGAACAAACAGTTATGAGAACGAGAAACCAGACGGTGAATGTATAAAATAACAGTTAACAGTATTAAGAGAACCACACGGGAAAAGCAATTCTCATACCTTTTTTGGGCGGAAAATATATTAGTGTAAGGATAAATGAAGGAGAATTGTGGTGATGATGAGGGGAAAGAAAATTAGAATTTTTGAAACTTCCTCCACTTTGGAATTAAAGTCCTTCAGTATCTCCTCTTACCTGACACATTTAACGGGCTGAGCATTTAAAAACCTCGAGGATGGAGGAAGAAAGAAATAGGATGATAGTAAAAAGGAGATGGAGATGAAATGAGTTCTTGGGTGAATTTTTACGGGCTTTCTAGGAGCATTATAATGAGAAATAAAGAAGGCCCACATGAGACTCCCAAAAAAGCCGAAAAATAAGGAAAAAGCCTTTTGGAAACCCACAGACTTAAACCGAAACGATGTGTCTTTTATACTCGCACGTTCCGTCACTATACTTGCCCATATGGACTTTCTTAAGTAATGGCAAGTATAAAATTCAACTATAGACTCTCCCATACATCTCTTACAAGATAAATATATCGAACCTATACTGCGTACAAATCTGTATACTTTGTATTACAAGTTAACTAACATCAATATATGTATAAGGGGCGAAAGCCTACTACTTGTATCATCCTTTATACCCAAGTATAAAATATACTTATAAGAGTAAAATATAGGTGTAAAATATATAAGAAATAGTAATGAATATAAGAAAGTGTGGAAAGCCTTGGGGTAGAAGTAATAAGGAGAAAACGTGGGTTGGGCAAGGTGTGTGTGTGTGAAGGGGAAAACCGCAAGCTCTTGAGAAAAGCAGATTCGGAAGCATTTTAAGAATGGAGAATAAATTTTTCAAAGTTTTATGGGTCTACCTCCACTGACTCGACACTTGAGAAGAACATCTGAGCCTTCCATGTATGGGCCGAGAACGGACAGAATTTCCTCGCCGGATTCATCATAAATTACAGGCATCGAGGGTGGCACTATCATCAATTCACAATAAAACATACTTTCTAAAAGACTCTTCACTTGCAACACCCACATCATATACTCCCCACATTCCATTCATATACCATTCATTTTTTCATATCATTTACTTTTACCCTTACATTCCCAATATCCTTATATTTATATATTGTAATTTTACACATAAATAGTAAGTACATCTGTTATCTGTAACTACTCATAAATAGTACAAAGTTATTATATATATATATTTACTTTAATAGAATATTCTTAACTATTGAGTATTTTAAGGTTATACAGATGCAACTACACACACACAAGGATTTTCTCTTTGGTCCATTCAACAGTTTCATCTCCCCTTCTGTTGACCCTTCTGCGAATGCGAATTAGCAAAGGAGGACAAAAGAAGGGGGAAAGTCAAAGAGTCTTTGATGAATGTCTACCTTCATTATCTTTCTTTTAAGATACTTTCACTCTCTAACGATAAGAGAAAAAAAAGTCGATTCATCACCCAATTGGGTCGAATCTCGTCTATTTCTTTTTTAATACAAAGCTGTTACTTTTTCACAATCACTCATTGTCAATAATGACTTTCTTGGCGTATTTCATAGAGTTCTTTCCCCTATAGATGATAATACAAAATATAAAGTGAAGGAAGTTGTGAATAGGCATTATGGCCCACGGGTCAACAGAAATGTCGATTTTCTCCTTTTCTCTCTCTTCTTTTACTGTCGAAGGCTCATTTAAAGAAGCTGCGGGGGAGCTTGGCTCAATTTACTCCAATTACCTTTTTCTTCTTTTCAAGAAGGTCGTTATGCTTGTGAACATTGTTAACCCCGTCGTGTTCATTATACGACGCGTCGACACCTTACACCAGGTACGTTTTTCCAGAAATACATACAATTATTTTACTACGAAATTCAAAAGAATTTTCGAGAAAATAAATAAGGACTTGAAAGTCTAATAAATAAAATATTATTAATTTATTTATTCTTTGAGTATTTTATTATTTTGCAGTTTTCTGTTAAAAATTTTGATTTTACCATCTTGGAATGGATATCGAGTAATTTATTATAAAAAGAAATAAGTGTGATTAGTTCCATTTGATTTGATCAGTATTCTTAACTTGGATTTGCAATAAGAGTCCACAAAAGAAGTGGCGATCCGCCCATGCTAAATACCTCAATAAATATTCATCCAATATGGGTGGAATAAAACAAGAGAAGTTCTGCCGGAGCTTCGAACGACTCACCAATCTTGAGAAACACTCTTTGAAAACTACACGGCCTTATTTGTATTCTCCTCTCACTCTAAATTGCTTTGCGACGAGGCGCATTGTCAGCTATGCTGAACGAAGGGGAAAGTTCAAGAATGTTATTTGGTTTAGGAACTTAGTTTCAATACAAAGTATGTAATGTAAAAAAGTGTGTACACGCTTACATTATATAGCAAAAGGACATAATGAGTCCTTTTTGTCAAAGAAGTTAAAAGTCGTCTATTAGGTTTAATGTATCTTTATATGGCACACTGAAAACACACAAGTTACTGACCTTACGGTTTAAATCTTGATGATCTTCAAATTGAATAAAAGTTCGAGTGTAATTAACATCAGAATAACAAATATATAAATCCATTATTTATCGTGTATTAACTATAATAGAATTAGTTAAACAGATAAAAATAATATATTTATAAATTATTTAATATGGAATATTATTTTAATGTATTTATCAGGATTCGTTTATGTATTTACTCATTTTAAGCAATATTTGGCTATTAAGCGAAAAAAACTATTTTTATATTTCTTATGTAAAAAGTTAAATATGTATTATTTGATATTCATACTTATTTGAAGTATTGTTTGAACCCTGCGGAAATATTTCGATTTGCCAGATTTGAGATAATAAGTGTCGTGTTTGTTTCAAATCCTTTTTCCTCCTATCTTTTTCATTTCAAGTCTTTTTAATATGTTATGTACAAAGAGGCCGCCGACTTTCCCTTTTCATATAAACCTTTTTATATATCCTTCATAAATGGCCTATGGTATCCCTTTTAGACTCATTTTCTAATAATAAAATTCTTTTTGAAATTCTCAGTGAACCTCTTACATTTAATATATGGGTTATGTATTTATATTTTTCATACAGCAAACTTTCGTTTCACAACATATCTTCTATGCATATAAAAAGAAGATTTGGTGAATACTAGGAAGTTTTATAAGAAATAGCATAAGTATTTGGAACATTTCAGTTTATGAGTATATAAGAAAAGCTTGGAAGTTGAACATGGGAGAAGAATAAGAGTGTTTGCTTTCTCTGTTGGGTTTTAATACATACTATGAATCTCTTTCTCGGAAATGGCCAGATCCCATAAGAGTTCAAAGTAAGAACTTTAAGACGTTCTATCACATCCTCTGATGAATATTAAACATTGTCAAAAATTAAAAATTCTTTATCTCCCTTTTTGATCTTGAGCCCGTGAAATTTATCATTTCATAACTGGGCCGAGTTGGGCAACAAACCCCATGAGACTTTTCTTGTGTATGCATCCATGTGTTTCCAAAAATCCTCATTTTCATACATTCATATATTGGACTAAATATGGAGAAAAATTTCTAAAGATTATACATTAATGCTATTTAATACTGCTTTAACTTGTGATATAACTTGTAGCTTGTGAAATACATTGTTAATATGTGTAACTTAATATTGTTTCGGAAGTCCAAATACCTAATGTCTTAAATCTAAATTGTAGAAAAGTTGAGGCTGTCTGAGAAGACTGAGAGTAAACATAAGGGAAAGTAAAGACGTCTGGCAACGATTATTCTATACCACTTTTCTTCAAATAGTGATAATAATAATATCCTCCAGTGGTTTTCTCTCTCATCTCTTCTCTTCTCAACTCCAGACTTTTCCTCGTGGAGGAGAAAAACATCTCGAGAGGAACCTGCTCAAATAATGTGCTTTATAGCAGATATTCCCCTCTGATATTTATCTACGATTCTATTGGGAATTTGCGTACGTCAACATTTCCTCTCGAATTTTTTCAATTCTCGAGAAAAACTTTAGAAGATAGAACTTTCAATTCTTAATAAATTAGAACTTTTAAAAATGAAATGACGCTTTTAAATAAAATGAAATATCTTTGATTAAAATAAATCAAGTTTAGGTAAAATTCTGTACAAGGTCAACATTACTCAATAATTATAATTAAACAATTAGGTATTACAATTTATATTATTCTTTTATAATTATTAATCATTAGCCCAATTTATCACATTTATTATTAAATTGTCATTAAATCTTACTGTAATTAGGTTCTAATGAATATTTAAACTAACGATGTAACTTATGGTAAGAGAAACTGATATGCTTGTCATATCTTTTTCTCATAAAATAATTTAATCCCAATAATAAAGTGATTAACTAAGGTTAAAGAAAGTTCAGAGTTCAATTTTCTTACCAACTACAGTCAAATTGACTAGTCCGTTCCGCGTGGGCGAGTTTCGGAAATCAACTCGACAGCGATATAAACCCTGGTCACTCAACTGAAGATCATGTACGAGCAAATGAGCCGGATAAGTGGCGGGTTGGAAGTCGGCCCGTCGATCAAAGCCAGCCGAGGATGACCACGATTTTGCCGTTTTCATTCCCCTCCCTCGCACGTCGAAGCTGGGAAATATGAAAAATGAGAATGAGGTTCAGCTCCTCCACAACTCCCAACTTTCTCCTGAAACTTTCACATAATATTCCAACTCGAGAGCCGGAATGTATATGGAGTGTAATTTGACCCTTATGCTTCCTCCTCACAGAAAATGGATGATTTTCCATGTTTAAAAAGGGTAACAGCTGGAAGACCCGCAAGAACCCAGACTAGTCTCACCAAAAATCCTCATAAGCCTTTATAGAGATAAGGAATTCATATAATGGAAAGTGAACCAAATATTATTGACATGAAAGTGAATTTAGTTGTAGTGAAGTGACTTGATCAACTCAACTGTCCGGTTTTCCCACTTCTTTCATTATTAAAATGACACGAATAAAACTTGAGGGATTTTGATGAAATCCAATTGAATTCAAAACTCGAGATTTCTTCAACAACTTAATGCGGGAGCAGATGCAAATTTATGCATAAATATGTATGGTAAAAACTTGAGTTCCTGTGTTATGTGTGTGTTTTTCCCTTTTCCCGTACGAGCTTGTTGGCATTTGAGGGATGGAAAGTCAGTCAAACACATGTTAGGAATCAAAATGACTCGACTGCGTTGGGTCTTACGGATTTTACATGTGTGGGGCCAGAATCCCACATGAATTCAAACAAGGGGAAAAATTGTATGTATGTATATCCATATGGTCCATGTTTAGCCAAGAATGAAACGAGATTTAATTTATTATACGCGGGGATTCTGCTTTGAAAAACAACCTTTCCACACTTCACATTTCCTACAAAATTTCAGTCATTTACATAGGAGAGGAATGCGAGGGCAAACAGGGAAATACTTTTATGCATAAGTAATTAACCCAACCATAAGTAATTAAGCTTTATAATTTACTACATACAAAGATCCAATATTTGCTTTATTGTTATTGGAATCAAATTTCATTTTATGAAATATTACTTCTAGCATTTTTTGCCGAAATTAATTTTTAATATAATTATTTTTATTTTACTTTTATTTAAATTATAAAATATTTCATACTCTGGTCAGGATCAGAGATCACGTAAAATATAGTTATAATTAATGTTTAAGCTCATAAAATATATATTGTGAAGTATAAAATTTGTTTAATTTACAATATTTGAAAGTAAAATTCAATATTCATGCAAATCGCATTATTATAAAAATGAAACTTCACGTATAATATGAATGTATAAAATTCCTAAATGTGAGTGAAAGGCGTAAATAAGAAAAAATAATGAGAATTCCAGTATTACGCTCAGGTACATTATTTCTCCCACTTTTTTTATCATGCATAAAGACACCTAATGTATCATTTTTATGCAAATCCTAATTCTAATCTGTCATTTTTCTCCTTAGAAATTCTCCAAGTGTTGTGGTGCATTGCAGGATAAACCTGATGTACATTATGAAAGTGGGTGAGTGGGTTAGCCCTTAAAACTCCTTTATTTAACCATGAAGGTGATGTCCAACCTCATGACGCGAAATTGACAAAAGGTTCGACGACCATTGTCGCTCAAAACACCTATTTATGCTGTAATGCTATACAAGGTGTATGTGAATATAGCCTATTTAATATAGCTTATACAAACGGAATACATCTATAGGATATACAGAGTCGTTATTTAATAATAAATAGTACTGCACTAGTCTGTCTATCAGTATATGCAATCAAACATTATAGATTTCCCTAGATTCCCCATCTCGTACTTTACCAACGTGTGTGTGTGTTCCAGCAAATGTGAACTTGTGTCTTGTGTATGGTGTGAGGGAGGCTGTAGAGAAATTTCAATATATGAGCTGTCCTGTTAATGGAAAAACCATGTCATATGATTTTCCTACCGTATGATGAAGATCGAAGTCTCTCTGATTACTTTACAAGGCACATTGGAAGTGAATTTCGGTTTTTGAACCATTCAAAAACTCCACCGTGGCTCAGCTCTCATACCTATATATTCTTTTATACCATTAGATATATTAGCTAACTTGCCTTTTTATGAAATCTATATTTTATGTACTAATGTGTGAGATAGCATATGGAGTACAGCCATACATTAGTACCTTGTAGCATATCGAGGTACAAGTTATACGGTACCTTTAACACTGATATATTTCGCTTGTAATATAAAATTTTTAAGGTATGATACTTGTACAAGTATAGAGATAATAATACATTAATTTTACTTATAAATATAATATACAGTTTCCAATTCTTTTAGCTCTGGTTTTTTCTTCTTTTAGAAGTAGAATTTTCCATTTTACCTTTCCAATCCTCAAAAAATCTTTTTTCCCCTTTTCATCCTCCTGACTTACTCCTGTTTCTTTTTGGGTTCTCCTGGACTTTTTCCCATAATCCAAATCTTTGCTGTTGCTCTCAACGTTTCACCCGCAACCCGATAATAATATTCACGAACCCTGGCATTGCATTCAAATTTCCTTTCTTACATTTCCCTTTTCCTCATATTCCCCAGTTTCATAATTCCCAACTTGTTCTCCTTCTCCCATTTACTTTCCCCTCACCTTCGTCTCCTCTAACTTTCTATTCCAATATAGCTTATATAGCCTTCTCGGCTTCAGCTACACCTTTAATAGTCTTCTTTGGGCTCATGAGCTATTCATCTCAGCCCCTCATCCTTTTCTTCACATAATCTCTCCCTAATCTCTCACCATCTATTCTCTAGTATTTTATACACACACAATCCTTTAGATTCCAATAGACTTAATACAACAGAACCAGTTAGCATTATGTGATTGGACTGACTCTAAGAATATATTAATATCATTTATTCTCATACTCATATGCTTAATGCATGGTATTGCTTGGTATTGCATGGTAACATTAGTATTGCTAATATGTACTGCCATATATACTACTTTTTCCAATACTTTCATAACGCTAAAGTATTTTATACTGTTTTGCACTATAAGTGATGGCAAGAAAAATGGAATAAAGTAAATCGTAATTGAGTTGATTCTCCTGATTTTCTTTCAGTAGATTTAAACGTCCTTTTTCACTCCAAGGCCCGCAAATAAGATCCGAGAGGTTCGACTGCCATTAAGTAAAATCTCCTTCTTCTTGGGGAAGAAGAATGAGCAAAATCAATAAAAAAGGAGAGATTCCTACAATGTGTTTGTGTCTAGAAGTCATTTCCATGTATGAGAGACTCTAACAGGATGCTTATGTGTGTGCGGAGATGGCAAAAGGGGAAACTCATTTTTCGCCTTCATGGCTCCTCATTTTGATTCTCTTAACCCAGGAAGATGGAAGATATCCTAAAAAGGAGATTCTATCTTATTTGCTAAGATCGTTCAAAAGAGATCTTTAAGATGAGATTTTATACTCGATCCTGAGTGAAGATTCCTGAGTGAAGAGCCCCTTTATTAAACTAAAGAGTTGAGGCGAAATTGGGGGCCAGGGAGGAATAAAAGAATGGAAAATTGTAAATTACCTGTAAAGAGGTTTACCGCCAACACCCTCGCGGAACCAGAGGACCATATACACGGCGTCATCACGTCGTCTTGGCGAAATATCACACGGCATCTCCACCCGGTGACCCAGGACCCCTTCGACGTGCTCGATCGGAGCTGCTCGTCCGGAATAAGAAAATAACAAGTCATATATAAGAAAAGCGGCTTAAGAAGGAAGACCTCCTTAAGGCGATTAATTCTGTCATAAGTCGACAAAGTGGCTTTCTTTACGTCCTCTAATCCCCCTTTTACTACACGACCACCTTCAGATGGAAGATGGAACAAGAAAGGACACAAAAGACACCTTAAGCTACACACACTCTTTTCATATTTTTTCAATCTCAATTCATATTCTTGATATTATAGCTCAACATGGCTCCATAAATCATATTTGCTATACAAAATGACTTACGTCATTATTCTTGTATTTATTTAAATATATTGTACCAAGTTCAATTAAGCTGAGATTAGAGTCCAGGCATAATCATAAAATTTATATTTTTTCCTTATACTTTTGGAATCGAAAGATTTAGAATACTGGTTGGATTTATGCTTTCATGAAAGCATGAATCCTTGTGCTTGTGTATTTTTAATTTAGAGTCGGATATTTTATGATTTCATTTATGATTTGTCTACTCGAAAGCACAAACCGAAAAGTAGAAACGATTTCTACTATTGTCCCAAAAGCGAAAATTGTGCTTTGCTGTGTCTTTGGTTAAAACCTGAAAGTTTCCAAGGAACTCCTTTTCTGATATTTTGTCACCACGATATATTATTTGGACCTATAATTTTATAAACATTAATTAAAAATAAGTACTTAATGTTGGTTTTTTAATATTTGATACAATAAATATATAAAAGAATGCCTTCTAAGCAGATACTGAAAATGTAGTAGTTGATGAAAGACTGACGGTCAATGCAATGTAATTTCGCACTGCTTTTCTCGCTTTTCTTTTTATCTTCCAAAGCGGTTTCTGAAGTTGGTCCAGGTTTCGTCCATTTCGTTCGTCATCTTGAGTACTGACGTTAATATTGCTTTTCGCCGTACTCCCTCTTTTATTATGAGCTGCTACCCCGTGACGATACCAAAAATTCGAGATTTCTTTCACGAGTGCTTTGTTCAAACGACGTTGCTTACAGTCTTTTGGAAAAATCAACATACTCCTCATAAATCAATTTCTCTGTTTCTCTTAATGAATTAATCTGTAAAAATTATTATTATAAAATACATAGTTAATATAATAATATAATACATAATATATATAGTTAATATTTTATGAATTATAATATTATTAGTTATGTATCATATATAATATATTATTAATACTTACCACCTTCGGTGTCGAAACAGTTAAGTTTACGGATGTAGAAACATTATAAATCAAATTAAATTTTAATTGAAATAAATTAACTCATTAATATCTTATGACAACAATGATACAGAAATTATTATTAAGTAATGGAAATGAGAATTAAGATTTTAAAGGATACAATTTGATAAATTATGAGAAAGATGGTAAATATTCAAAATCTTCCACCACTCTGACCTCAATTCTCAATAAGTTAAATTATAAATATTATGCTTTCAGAAACTCTAACTTGGCCAATTCACAAGTATAAAATATGCTGGCGGTAGTCAAATTAAAGTACAAGCATAATGCTTGTACTTTTTACTCTAACTCGCAAAAACATATTTTATGCTCTTATGCTTTTGGTTGTGGTTTTGTTTATGCTTTGAACTCTATTTCCACCCTTAAGGAATTTTTATATTTATATTTATTAATAATTCATGGTTTTTTGTAACAAAAAGTAGCATCTCATAATTATAATTCACAATAAAAATTAACATAATAAAGAAAAATTTTAATGTCATTTGACTCCAGAATGTATTCATGTAAAATGCATGGGCATTTAAAGTTCTTATCTCCTTTCATCACCACTTATGTAAAAAAGGAGTGTAAGAGTGCGTATTTCTCCATTATGAATTTAATACGTGATGATCGATCATTAAACACTTGGTTATTAGTAAATTAGCATTAAATTTAAATTCCTTCGCACGCGAAAGAAGGGAGCATAATATGAAAATGGGTTTATTAATAGGTAGTTAATTTCCCACTTGCTCCTTTCCCCAACCTCATTCTTTTTCCTCAGCCATTTCGGCTCTCCATTTACCCAAATTGGATTCCACAATTTGGACGCGCACATGAGAGAAGGAGAAGAAAATGGAATTTGTATTATCTCCGATGTGTGAACTGGATCTTATTTATTTCACTCGAAAAAGAGACCAGAGATAGTAAAACTCCAAGTACAACTCGAAGATGTAGTAATAACATAGTAGTATAAAAGCATTCGACAAAAAACTGCATTTTTCCCTCTCTGTGTGGGTATGTGGATGTGGAATGGGAGAAGGGAAAGTCGTAAGAAATTAGGAGTTTATCGGGTCGAAACATTCGATGGCTCCTGCCTTTCACTTTCAAATGGGAAAAGGATGGACTTTTTATTGGTGTTTATATCCAAATAGGCTTCGACTCTACTTGCTAGTGTTTTGGGCCATTACATTACAAATAAGGGACACGGTACGGATCTCCCAATAACACAAATGTATATTATAATATCTACTCTGTGTAGTTGTGCTGGGTATGTTCAACTGTACGAGACTCAACGACATATACAGAAAAGGTATGAGACCAATAATAAGAATCTACAGGGTAAATAGAATACCGAAAGGAAAAGACATTCGAGTGTCTTTAAACAGAATAGGAGGAATCATATGAATGTTTGGGCTTTTGTATTTGAGTGTGTGTGTGTGAGAGAGAGAGTGGGAGAGTTGTTAAGAGAAAATCGCATAAAAATCACAATAAATAGACGGAACAAATAGACGTGAGGGAATCGAATGACTCAAATGGGACTAGGAATGAACTGAGGGAAAATGAGATGAAGTTGAATCTCCGCCGCTTCTCCTCTTCACAATTGAACAAATAAAAAGGGTTTGGTTAAAGTTGAAAAGTTTTTTTTATTCGCACATCGGTCCAACAACCATTGATTAGACTCACACTCGGAGTTTCTGAATCTCTCCGACCCTTCAACTTGGACCCGTTAGTTGCATTCCTGGAGGAGGAGGGGAAATTGGAAGGAAGAGATTTTCCAAGACTCAATTCTGCTTACGTCTGCATCTCTTTCCATTTACTTCAAATGCTTCTTCTCCTATAGATACGTATGGTAAGGCTTGTATATAATCCTATATTTTCTCATATATTTACTATACTGACTCATGCAGACTGTGTATGGGCCGATCTATCTATACAGTCTGTATACATTTAAGAAAATGCATGTATGAGTGTACGCGGTTCTTGTATAATAATATGAACGTCTTTGGACTATAAAGTTTACCCTTGTTTTTCCTTCACTGATTCGTAGGGTGACACGACGAGGATAAATTGACATTTCTAGAAAACCGAAACTCGAACTTTGTTCAATGAAACATCGAATTTGGAATCAGAGAGTTTTTTCCCCTTTGGTTCTGGTATACGCTCCTAGACATACATGGGAATGCATGAGAGAGGGCGAGACACAAAAGAGTTCCTAGTTTTGCAAATATTGCGTCAATTGACTTCTTTCCTTGTAAATATATTGCCAATATTTTCACCTCTTTCTCCTGTTCGAGTCAATAAATAGAACATACTCTCTGAATGCACCGATAACCCTTGAATGATTAACTTACTTTTTATTTATGTTCATGTCAATAATTTGGGAGAAAAAAGTAGAAAATATTCATGGGATGTTTTTTGCACAAATGTAAAGGGTAAGCAGAGGTAAACACAAAATAAGTACAAAAAAGAGAGGAAACGGGGAAATAGAGATATTATAAATCTTTTTGATCCTGAGCGACGACAAGGTTTTAAGCAATAATTTTATAGTTCAATTTTCCTAGTGTTGTTCATACATTTAAAAGATCACTGTCGAGTTGTTAATAAGAAAAGAGTCAATTGATGTTCTGAAGGAGGGCGGATTAGGGCAGATGGGCCGAGTGGCGAGTGAAAGAGATGAGAGCCATTTCCCATGCTTTTACCGAGGGCTAAAGGAGTGGGAAAATTGGAAATAAAGTTCGAAGATAAGACCGAGGATTCTTTCAAATTTGAATGTAAGTGTATGGACATGATAGGAAATGGGGGTTCGGGTTACGACGGCGGACTCCAACGATCTTCAGCTTTATTGCAGATTGAAAAACTCAATTTTCTCTCCTAAACTGAGCTATTTTCCTCTCTCACAAAATGTTATGCATCTTTCTCACTAGTAAAATGCCCCAACGAGAATACAAATTTTCTTATTTGCCTCATTTCGCCCGGGAAAAGTTGAGGGAAATCTTTTCGCTTTTCCTCAAGTTTTCTATCCTTTCCACTATTTTAAAAAGTTGCATTGTTATTTTCTCACTTTGGGTTTGCGGGGCTTTCAAAACTGGCTCTTTATTATATTGTTTCTCTCCCAGAGCGGAACAACAATGGGAGGGGAAAGTGACAAGAAGGTTCAGGTTGAGAAATGAGGTGATTCGATCCATTGGAGATCAAACGGAGTTCCTTAAAACCCCAGTGAAAAAGTGGACGAGGAAATGAGGCAAGTGAAGGGAGGAAAGCTGGAATTTTTGGAAATCCAAATGAGTTTATCGATTTCATCAAGTTAAAAAGAAGGGCAAGTTGAGATGAGTTGCCCATTTGTTTCCGTCGGGTCTATGAGGAGGTTTTAAATCTTCTTTAACGACTCTTTAATTCCTAATCCACTTTTTCATTACGTTATTACGACAGAATGAAGGTAAGCGGATTATTTTCATTTCCTCAATTAGCTCCATTTTCATTATCTCACTTAACAAGGATGATTGCTCTTTTAATTCAAATTCTATTCCATTCCAATATTTATTGCATGGAGATCACGAGGGAAAAATTCATTATTAACTTAATCATTTTATCTGCGGAGATTACACGAGGCTTAACTTACTCAAAAGTCCTCAAATTATCCAGGTGAATTTGTACAATAAAACATACATGTATAATATATACTTTCGGGCTTTGGACCATTTTATTAATGATTAATTTTCAATTTGAGAAATTACACTTTTCATATATATCATAATATCTCATCATATGAATCATATAATTTAAATTTCCAAAATACGCAATTCCAAATAATATTCCGAATTAGTCTATATGATACACATAATATATAAATTCCCATATAATTCCTTATTACTACTTCCTTACTATTTACTAATTTAATTTACTGCTCAAATTGATATTTAAATTGTCAATCATTTTTCCATTAAAGACAACATTAATTGATTTTGCTCTCTGTCTGCTAAATAGGATTTGATGGGTTTTAGTATGTGAGGCGGATTGGAGCTGAATTTGAAGCCTTTGGGCATTTCGACTTGTGACAGAGATTGGGAGAAAGAAGCGAGCCATTAGCATTTAGCAGGAACCTCCACGTCAATTGGAGTGAGCAGTTGGAGGAAAATGAGTTAGTGCGGATCTGTCTGTGTAATATTATGGAGAAAAGGAAGTGGGGAGGATGATGATGAGTTGCCTCACGGCATCCGAAACTAAAGGAGAAATCGCGTATCTCCTTGCCCTGCCCGCCACGCCGATATTCCCCATTTGATTAGAAATATCCCAAGTATTTTTGCGAGGAAATCACTTTAAAAAATTGGATCTCGAGAGCTGATTTAGATGATGTTTCGTACCGATGAAGGTCTGAAAAATGAATGATGTTATAAATTATTGGAGGGGCCAACGCCCTTGTGCGTATTCCTTAACACCATCAAATTCCCCTTTTTTATTTACCATTTCACAATGTCAGTGAAGTTGGATGTGTGTGCGTCAGGTTGGATGGATTTCTCCTAATTTCCCCAACGAGAAACGCGAACCGATAATTTAAAAATCACGGAAAGTCCAAATTCTCACATAGAAGAGTTACACCTGTACTTAATGCTCAACTACTCAGCCAGTTGTGTCTTAGTCTCTAATACTAAAATATTTTAATTTGATATTAATAATATTATTTAAAGTAGGTAATTAATATTTATATTGTATATAAGTATGAATATCAAAACGAAAAACCCATAAAATCAACTTTAAATCATTTTAAAAATATTTTATGAAATAAATAAATCATAGTATGTGGAATTAATTAAATGTCCTATTTAATGTTTTATTCTCAGTTTGAGTGTATGTAACATGTTAAATGAATATGATTAAGATCCTATTCATGGTCGGTTGGGGAAGTTCTATTTGAAAGGTACTTAGCGTATAAACATCATTAAGCGGTTTAATTTCGGAATTCATAATGGGAAACAGCTTAGGTTGGCGAGCTGTGAGCGAAGATACACCCCGACATTGAATGAAATATTGTGAAGGGAACTCGACATGGATTCTTGCTTCGTTTCTCCCTCATTTTCCTTCCAAAAAGGATTCCGGACATTCTCTCGTCCCGGCAATGTGTAATATAGTCTAACCAAAATGATTACGTATTTCAACTCTTAAAGTCAGCCGTCAATCAAGTGGCATTAAGTTTTCTGAGATCGAAAAGTAGGAAAATGTCATATAATCTCACGGAGCGCGTTGGTTCTTCAACTCGAATTTAATTAATCCGGCTGTCTTCCCTTCTCCTTGTATATCATTTCCTCGACTCACGGGCCTCAAAATTCCCGTGAAGATGAGACCATTTTCATTCTCATTAGCATTGCAGAGAGTCAAAGTCGAGAGACGAAACTCGAGAAGATCAGGACAAAATCTAGGCGTAATATGTGTGAACATTAAAGAGAAAACTTGGGGCGGCTGTGAGGAGTGGAATTGTGAAAATCTAAATATTAGATACTCACACATAGCTTTTAAGAATCTTTGTATAGAATTTCCAACTCAAACTTACAATGTACTTTCTAAAAACGGAATCCAAACTCAACGTTTCCAGCACGTAAAAGATCCAAAATTTTATCCTTTTAAATTTTAGCCTCCTTTAAGCATTCAAACTCACAAGACACTTTAAAACTGAATTCATATAACAGATTTCATATATTTTGTAACATTTGCAAGATTAATAAAATTTTATTTTATTGAATATCTTTTTTTAAATTTAGTTTTATTAATAATTATTTGCTATATTTCTGTAGATTAGTATTGTTGCGCCCATGTTTTAAAATGTAATCGTTTCAAATATAAATTCTTGCTAAAAAAGATTGTTATTTTTAAACATAATTTTATAATTGATTTAGCTGTTTTTTTTAAAGTTTCAGAGAAAACAAAAACGCTCTTTATTGAGGTAAGCATTTAATTGAACATTTAGGTTTTATGGATTTTAAGACCCTAAAATCCATTTCCGCCAACGTCGTCTCGTCTGACTCCTGTCAAGACCAGCACGCAGAAATGTTTGTTAAATGAGCACATCAAAATATGGAGAAACTGCCACATTAAAATTACACTCCGAATTAATATTCTATTCATATGCCTTCGCCCTGAGCCATTAAACATTCGTTTTTGCGGGAGTTTCTCTATAAATATGAATGAACAATCTGATGATGACCACATTGATATGCAAAAGCGTATTATTTACTTTTCCACACTTATCAACTTGATACACACGTTTTCTCTCATATTTATCCCTTGGCTTTGTTTAGCCTATTCATAAATAAGGAAATTTATCAAATCATAATTTCTAATAGTTTGTCTATATATAAACATTGACTAAATATTTCCTATCTTTTTTACAGACAAAGTCACGATTGACCACAAAGAGTTGACGTTGAATTTTCAATTTTCCTCTTCGCTTTAACCACATTTGGATATTTGGCTATATTGAAAGTTTGGAGCTATGCTTTTGGCTTATGGGAAAAGTCTGTCTTAAATGAAATGATTGATTAAAAGTCATGAGAGAATAAGTTAATGAATTTTATACAAAAACAAGTTGATATAAACAGCCGAGAAAAATTGGTAAAATGAAAATAAATGCATACAAGTTAAGTGGGTTTCTGAACATTATTTGATTTTTCAATTAAGAAAATGTCAAATTCCTCAATAATTATTGTAATTACATTCAAGTCTAGACACAGCGACTTATCGTCTAGAATCGGTCTAGAAAACAAAAAGTCCATAAAAAAGGTTACTAATTAAATATAAATAAGTATGGATTTAGTTCATCATTTGTATTAACATAATATAATGGTTTAAGTAAATTTAAATACTAATTAAATCCTTGAACAAATCAAAAGTGTTAAAAATTACAATAATTATCAGTATGTTATGTGAGCAATATTACTAATATAATATAATATAAGCTAATGGCGTGTCCAATTTTTAAATTATAATAAAACCACGCAAAGTTTGGTCCATTTAAGCGAAATAATGAAATAGATGTTCTTCACATAGTTTATCATATTTGTAAATATGAAACTTATGAGCTCCAGGCGGAATCTAATGAGGGATGAACTAATTGAATTTTCAGCTCCGATGCATTCAGATTTCTGATGGATTATAGCAGAATCGCCATCATAATGCTAAGCAAATTCTGATGAAATCTCCAACTTTCCATAAAGTTGAACATTTTTACTTTCATTGCTTACCGAAATTATTAAGTCTCATATTTATTTGAACGTAAAGTTTGTACAATTTATTTCCTCATGTCAAACATCCTTCCCTATGCATGAAATATATAGGATAAATGTCAAAATGAAACTTGAACATCATTAGAATAATATATAAACTGGCATTCACATTTAAATACACAATTATTCTCATTTAACCTATTCAATTATTTTCATAACCGTCACTTCATTTGACACATGTCGAACCTTTGAAAAGTGAAACTTGCGAAAAATATAATTGTAAATCGTCAATTATTTAAAAACAGGTTTTTGCAAATTATATTCCTTTAAAGACACTTTATAAGTAAATAAATGCAATATAAAGGAAATAAGGAATGCCAATAAAAAAAACTTAAATTTTTATCTTTTATTCTGCCAAGTCCAAAAAAGTAAAAGGACTTTTGCAGGTAAGATTTTAAGGGGAAAAAATAACTCAAACTCGACGTTTCTTTCAAAAGACTCCATGTGGTGAAAGTCGATGAAGAAAGTCAGAAAAACTTTGGCTCCCACTAAACAACTACAAATTAAAGTTGATCATGCATACGCAAACGAGGACTCGTACGTTGCTTATAATTACCAAAACTTCTTGAGACTCTTTGCATATTACACAGCTAAATAACATTCATAATACGAATAATACTTTCCAAAGTCCCAAATGTCCAAATCTAGCTCGCATATCTCTCATATCATCACATGTAAAAACGTGTCTAGAGGAAAAAGTGCTTAAAACTGTGTTTTATTTAAGTGGATTAGTACTTTCTAAATGTAATAGAATTTACTGTCACATCTTTTAAATTATACTTGAAATATTCTTTGGATAATTCCTGTAAAGGTGAAAAAGCCTTAGCATTTCCTTGAATTTGTCCTCATTATTTCATTAAGCCAATCTATATATATATACCCTCTTAAACCTAATTGTCTAAATTCTCTAAATACATATATTGTAGATTTGGGTTCAAGTGCTATTCTTATATATATTACTTAATGCATGGTCTGCTTTCATCCTTTATAATCCAACTCAAGAAATTAATATAGACTTTATATGCTTGATATTTAAACTTAAATACAACTTAAATAGACTTAAACTTATAGTATTTCTTATGAAAACATATACTTTTGTATTAAAAAATATTATAGTTTAAACCTTAGCAGAACGTTAGTTAAGATATTGAAGAGCATTTGGTCGTATATTTAACTAGTTTAAAACAGAATCTTATATGGAGTAGAATTAAAGTCCAAGGACAAGGCCTGTGGAGCTTGTCCATATGGGAAAGGTCTAATGGTAAAATTACGTTTGTCCCCATCCGTACTTGTGGGAAGGTGAAGCCATGGTGCAGTTTCCCGTCTGGTGACTGATCGTGGAGCCTTGGAGGACAAAAGGGAGAGCTTAGGGATTACGAGATCAATTTCAGGAGCAATTACCAGGGGAGAAGAAGGACGAGATAATAATAATGTTGTTAAAGTTTCTTTCTCCTCCTCTCACTCCCCTCATCTCCACTTCAATACGTAATGAAAAGGAGGAGTTCGTTAGGCTCAACTCATCATCATAACATTTTCTTAAATGAGCTCCTCTTTAACTTTCAAACCCATCCCACGCTTCTGGACCAAAATCCCTTTCTCGTTAGACTTCATAATATAAAACAACTACACAGAACTTTCCTATTAACTACATTACACCACTTTAGACATCTTAAATACATTGTAATATAAAAGCTGACTAGGAAATATATCAACAAACATTAAGCTTATATAGCTTATTAGTGTAATATCATTTTCTGTCTTAACTTTTTTTTATTATATTATAAAGAAACTTGAATTAATATAAACATTCATGTAATATACCTAAATAAGTTATATAAAATATTTTGTAATATTAAAGATACATATATTATAGGTAATAAGCTTCATGATACTTGGTATAAAAGTACGTTAAAAGTTGTAATATAGCTGAAGGTGCAATATGCGGAGCGTGTGCAACGGGGGATGCTACCCCGTTGTGATAAATTAATGTTTCATCAATTCAAGTGAAAATATCAATTATTTCTCATGTATATTTGCCGAGGCGAGATGTGAAAGTTTAATCCTCGTCAGCTTCTGTTTCTCAAATCTTCCTTCTTTCTTACTTCTCCGTCTGCCTTTCCTTCCCCTTAATTTAAGAAGGGGGAAATTGTATTACGGAGATGGTTGGAAGAGGGAAATGCCACATAATCCCCCAATTACGAAAAACTATAGAATTCTTCTGACTCTCAATGCACGGTTTTTATTATTGGAGCTAAAGAGAGAAAAGGAGATCTTACTTTTTTTCGCTTCATTCTCATTATGATTTTTCTTGAGACTGTCGGCCGAGAGGCAGAAAACCGTGAGGCTCAAAAGAGTTGTCGTGATGAGGGGGTGAAGATCAATCAACTTCCGTCGTCTCATCTTCCTCAAAAATCTTTACTCTACGGTTCAATAAATCCAACACAAATTACTCGAGTTTCATCTTCTTACTTTTTTACTTTATTTGTAGCATTCATTAATTTTATTAATTAAATCGTCCAATTTTTCTTAAATAAATCGATTTATTAAATATATATTAAACTTTTCTTCAAGCCTTGGGAGTCAAAAAATCTATTATTAAAATAACAATTATTTATAAAATTAAAACAGTTCAATAAAAATTAAAATGGAACCCTTACCAGAATTTTATGAAAATCTTGTTTTGCTTGAAATTTTCAAGACATTTTCGTATAAAGTTAATACTCAACTTAATTCTAATTATATGGGAGAGATTTGTTAGAGATATTTTGAATAATGTGGTGTCCAATTGGGTATTATAAATTATTCCAAGTTATTTTTCCCCATTGCATGGAGAGAGAAGATTTATGTCACAAACACTTTCACTATCTCACCCCGCCCATATCTGTCACATTTGTTGGGGGGTTCGCATGGGTAATGTGAGTTTATGTTTACTACATTTGTCGGGGTCACGAGTGAAAAAATACCTCATTAACTCACCCCGTCGATTTATTCACTCATAATTAAATCCGGAAATATTATGTTTATGAATTAAAGTTTACGCTCAATGTTTTTTGGAAAGAAATTCACTCAACTTGTTGTTATACGTGTGTAAGTGAACTATGAAAGGGTAAGTTGAGGTCCTTTCAATGCATTGACTCGGAGTCAACTGTGGTTCTTCCTCTTTCGGCTCACATGAAAATTCAGTTTTCCTTCCACCGCCCGCGCCGTCGTTCCTTCATCCACAGACGAAGCCGGAAGAGTCGCGTCAACTTTGCTCCGGCTTCCCGATTTTTACATTCGACGGAATCTTCGTCCTTCATCCCCATCTCATTCAACATGTGGTTCAAAATGTTGTAGCTACTTTTTCATATTTACTCCTTTTCTTCTTAATCCAATGCTCGAATTTATAAAAAATATGTTCAAATTGAATTGATCAAGATTTGACATTTTTATTATTCGTCCAAATTTTTTACCTTGCGAATCATGCAAAAGTGACTTTAACAATTTAAAGACAAAGTTTTTATTTATTTAATTATTAAAAACTTGAATTAAAAATTTTAGATAACGGGTACATGTGTACTTTAAGTAATTTCTTAAAATGCAAGAGCCATTTTGAAAATGTAAATAATATTTATACAATTTAAAAGTTTCAATTATAGTGTTCTAAATGTCTTTGAAAAAAGTTGGTGAACAAGCGGAAATTTAAAATAATATTTTCTGTTATTGTGAGTAATGAAAAGGATCGGTTAAATTAGAAGCGAGGAAAGAGGGGCGAGGAAAGTAAATAATTTAAATACAGCATGAACCCCGTAAATGAAAATAATAATTAGGGCCTCTAAAGTTAAATATGAATAGGAGAAAGTTTTGAGAAATGATATCACGATCATGACTCAATTGGTTGAAGAGAATACTAAGGCCCAAGTTTCTAAAGAGAGACAATTAAGTTAGAATGAGAAACTTGGGATGAAAAGGAAAGTAAGTTAAGCTTTGTGAGGAAAAAGACGGGGATCTTAAGCGAAAAATAAAAGCCTTGCCAAAATTTGAACTCTGTGCTATTATATAGGATATTATATTAGTAATAATATATACAAAACTTGGAAATACAACGGTTAAATACGTATCATACGAACTCATAAACTCGAAGAAGGAGCAGAGAAGATGGAGGAGGCTTTAAGTAAAATAATAGCTGGCTCTCTGTCTCTCCTCCTTGGCCCTCTTATTCCTTCTTTGGCTTCGGTTTTGAGTTGTCGGCGGAGGCTCACGGGCTCCCTTTGTCAAGTGAAAAGAGAGAAAACAATGGTCTTTTATAATCAACCGCGAGGCGAGTTGGAGAGAGAAGGAAGGAAACGCCGTTCGGCTCAATTCCTCTATATTATATCATATAAAACATTTGAAAAGGAATGATTTCGTGAGTCATTGTTGTGAACGAGAATTTGGGATTCCTTCGCTTACACACATCATGAATTTATTAATTATGTAGTTGGCGCCGAGGACGGCCATTGTTCGACACGAGCCACTAGAGATCTAAAATTCAAAATCAACAAATCCACAAAACGTTCTATATTATATTCACCCGACAGTAAAGTCAAATAACCTTTAAAGACTCTCTTTGTATGCGTTTTTAAGTCAAATTCGGCTCTTATAATAAAACCATTATTTATACATCTCATTATTAAATCCTTTAGAATTACATAAATTGAATTAATAATTAAGCATATAAGAGATTATTTAATTATAAAATTTAAAAAATTGTTTTTATAAAATATAAAATTTTAAATTATACTATTAAATATGTAATTTGATTTTGCCAAATGCAATTATTTATTCAAGTTAAATTAAGTGATTTATAAAATAATTATTAATTAGTTTGGTGATAAAAAATATTTAAAACTTAAGTTCAAGTATAATTATGAGCAATATGGAGAGATTTTATAGAAAGATTAATAAAAAGTGGTTTAGTGGATAAAAGGATTTACGACGAAGGCGAATAAAGAAGAGTGAATAGGTGGGATAATCAAATGAAGCCCTTTTCTCTTTTTGGTCATAAATAGGAAGTTTACGACACTTGGAAACCTGGGTCTCTTGACCAGATTCAAAGACTTCACTGACAAACTTTTTGGCTCTTCGCCCGCAAGTTCAAACTTCAATTCATTCCCCCAACACACGACACGACATTCAAGTTCTGGAAAATATAGAGAGATTTGGCTATAAAAGGACCAGCTAGCTTTAATTACGGAGTATAAGTTCGTAAAAGGCGAGAAAAGAGTAATTAAACTCGTTAATTGACTCCTTTTCATTCCTTTTTAATTAGAAAACAAATTCAAAAGTTGGAACTCAAAGGTTCAAAAAATTAATCCACATTCTCTCATATCACTTTAACGATTTGGAAATTGAATTCTAATAAGGATACAATCCTAAGCTATATAATGAGTTAATTGAAACAATTTAAATTAATAAACATAATTGTTAAGGCTTGTGAGTTAAATCTTAAATCCAAAATAGGAACAAGAGATTAACCAAAAGCCTATTTTTAATAAAATGTCTAAATTATAAAATGGGAAAACCTATTCAAACAGAAACGATTCCCAAAGTAAATTTCACTGAATGATTTAACTTTGATTATTTTATTTTATTAGAAAAGTATTTTTATAAAAAATTATTAATAAAACCAATAAAGACTTAAATTTTTAATTTTGTTTTAAGTTGAATTTATATGCGAGTTAATAAGGACGCTACTTTCATCTAGCGAAGTAAAAAGTCAACTTTCTTCAACGTTTCTTTAAGCTTCGCTCTATACAAAAGTAAAATATGATCAATGATCGTTGGTTATTTAACTATGGGCAAAAAGATCTCATTAATTCTTTCATTAATTTAAGCTCAATAATAAATAAGAATATATATGATTTGAATAAAAAGTATTGATTAAATAGTATTAAAAAATAAATATAAACTTACAAGAAAGAGAGAAGCTTTTGATAGGAATAGAAACGGGAGAGAAAATTTTCATTTGCGTCAATAGCTGGTGCTCAAAGAGACGTTTATTTTCTCCGAATTCTCCACCTTCCCCTCCCGATTCAGGTTATTTGAAAAAGAAAGAAACTTCACTTGATATTCAGTTTATGACAAATTATATTTCACTCAATATTCTACTTTTATGCCAGACAATAATTTTCATTTATTAAAAAAATTAATTAAAATACAAGCTTCCGTTAGTGATTTCAAGCATTTATTTAATTATCAATATTGTGTTTAAAACATGTTTTAATCTTTTATTCAATCTTTATGAATATGTATTCTGTTCTAGATATAAGCAAAAAAGACTGAGTCCATGAATCCATGTTTATTAGACTCAAATATTGACATTTACTCTTGATAACTCACAATAATTAATCTTATAAACCAATTAATCTCAATCTCCTGTAACCAAACAGTAATTAATTGAATAAATAACAATGATACTAACTTTTAAATATTCAGATTGAATATCCTCCAAGTTTATCGTATTCTAGATAAAAGTTGTTGAGTTTAATTTAATTAGACTCCACTCAACTATTAAATATTTCATTATAAGATAAAATTGTTTATTTATATTTATCCAGTTATAATTCAATTAACGATTTATTGCTTTATTTTTTGTCTAAATGATCATTTTTCTGTATTTCTTTTAACTTGATTCCTATTTCCACCAGTAGCAGCCTGGAAATTCAAATTCATTATTGAAGAGTAAAAGAATTGAAGATCTTGACAAGGGAGATAAAGAGAGGAAATTAGAGCCGAGTCCTCGTACAATTTATGTTGGTTAGAACGAAGGGGCCAAGTCGTTGAAGAGGAGATGTGGAAGGCGGAGGCGCGGATTGCAGAAAGGTCCTGATATCACAATTTTACAATCGGCAATTTATTTTGATAGAGTGAAGAGCCGAGTGGCTCTATCGAATACAAAATGCTTGATAAGACGGCCAGGAGAACTTCTTTGTCAAAGATGAGAATGGGGAGAAGGGAAAAGCTCATCAGTGTCCAAAGTCCTACTTATGCCTCTCCGTCTCCAATATAAAACGAGAGTGGGACTTAAAGGCGAGGATTAAAGTGAGAATTGAAGTTATCCTAGCAGAAGAATGGATTCACTTTCCAATTGCTCTCGACGTCCTCGGACAAATGAAAAATTAAAACGTGAGGTGAATGATGAACTCACAAGGAGTTTAAAATCTAATCATCTTATTCTCATACGTACATTTCCCATCCAATCATTGTTTCATTGTTTTAAACTCGCAAATTCTCTTTTGGTTAAATTGACTTTTTCACAATGACTTGTGACCCAGATTTAATTAAATAAAAATTTATTAAGTATTTCAATTTATTTTAATATTTGTAACGGATCCCTTCGTTTGTGTTATTATCAATTTTTATTTTAAATACTTAAAAATGAATTTTAAATATGAAAAATTGAATCATACAACGCACAATTGTCATTTGAAATATTTTTTCCATGAAAGGAGGGAAAGTGATGATCCAAAAGGCACAATTTCTCTCTTATTCAAATATTGAAAGATGTGAGATGGAAGAAATGCGAATTTGATGTTCGAATTGGTCCAATGAACTTGAAAAATTCAAATAGAAGCATAAAATTGAGTAAAAATGTGGGTTTGTGGGAGTGAATAAATTGAGGGCGGAATCCGTGGAATTTGACAGTGTGGGAATTCTGTAGTGGTTGGTGGAGAAATAAAAAAGGGGGAATTCTTGATCCGCTATTTATTCCAGATGTGAAGGGGAATCCTCAGGAGGCCTTAAGACCACGATGACGCCTTTAACCCTCGCCAAGCGGATCATGAGGCTCACAAGACAGATTGGTATTAAAAACAATACAAATGCAACCTGTCGTTCAGACTGACTTCCTTACATCCCCCAATATATATTATTTTCCATATACATATTGTATTGTAAAGTAAATATACAATGAATGGAAATAGTATATTCCTTTGTCAATACCTGCTTTTCTTATAAGTACATTTTCTAACGAATCTTCCATTTTTTTATTCCTCCTATAATGTTCACCATATGCTGATATGAAGAGATATGAAATATATCCTGTGGTATATTTAAATAAATTTACTGTGCGAAATAAAAATAACGTATATTTGGTATAAGGTATTTTGTATACTGTATACACAACAATTTTTATTATAAGACTATTACTTTTGTCTCTATTTGATTAATTTTGTTTAAACTCCTCATTTGTTCTGCCAAGCGGGTTTAAAATACCCAAATGATGAAAAAAAGGAATTTCGGAAGATTGTACACATTAGATATCCAGGGACTTTTAACATAAAATAAAAAAAATCTTATTAAAGGTCCTCGTGTGCGTGATGAAAATCCGTGAGGAATTTGAAATTCAAATTTGAACATATTATTATTTGAATTTCTTCCTAATCGCCTCTTTCCATCGCTTGTCAATTTTTCTTCCACTCCAATGACTCTGCAGTTGAATCATTAAGTTGACATTTCCTTCGGCTCAGCGCTTCTCATCCTTAACTTTAAACTCTGTCGGAATAAGGAGCTTAAAATCTCTGGAATTGTGCTGAGATGCACAAGACGACTGAAAGGAGTCTGAGAGCTCTGCTGTGCTTTGACTGCCTTTTCTTAATGGATATTTACAATAATGGTTTTCAGTTCTGTCGACTTGTACCTTTTCAACTTGCAATGTATTTCATAAATACACGAGGGTTTTTTAATTGTACTCATATAGTCATGCTTGAGTGTTATTTAATAGAGAGATACTTAATTTAATTTAATTTGCACATTTATTTTCGCTTTTATTTGAGATTAAAATTTTAATGTTAATATTCAGCATTTCATTAACTCTATACTCTATAATTTAATTATATTTAGTAATTAATTTAATAATTTAATTAATAGATCTAATTATGACAGTAATTAAACCCATTTAATAAGAACATGGGTTCTTGACTACTTGTCATTATAATTACACGTTAATGAACATTGTTTTTGGTTAAATTTACAAATCAACTAACTTTATCAGGGAATGGAATAAGATTTATAATTGCTGATACAATGTGCACAACATAGGTGAGATAAGCTTGAAGATCAATTGTGTAAATAGAGGCAAATCTAACTCCAAAGATTTTTAAAGACCGTTCGGACTTCCGGTAAGCATAACTAATGTTCAATGTGTTATTCTGAGCAAGTTGTACAAAACTATAAGAATCCCTCTTGACAAATGATATACTATAAAATATGAGTGTGAGCAATCCAAAGTAGCTCACATAGCCAATGCCCAGAAATGCATGGAGAATTGGGTCCGGTGTCGGAGCTAAAAGTGTGTACGTAGTGTATTATACATATGTTATTGGTATTTTTTAGATTAGGTTAGGTTTTAAATCTTGCAACATAAGCAGCAATGTATTTTTCACACACTTTTAGTTAAACTCACTTTTAGCCACGACGGCACCAACGAGACTTTGATTACAGCTAAAACAAACAAAATCGTGACGGTGCTAAAAAAAAGGGCAAAACTGTCGCAAACAAATAGTAAGTTATGATGTTATAATCATCAGTGAGTAAGCGGAGCATTCTGTAATATTTGATTAATTTAATGTTGATTTTGATTAACGACAACAACTCTTTCTGTAACTACAAATAGCTTAAATATGATATATGGAAAATGAATAAGAAATAAACGGAGTTTCACACTACTATTAGACCATATGTTTGGGTATCGAGAATCTGAAGGCATTTAGCGTCGTGAAATAATTCTTTCCTTTTTGACTTCTCCGGCCCATTTTTTCATTCCCGGCATGTTGGAGTCCTTCTGGCCCAATTTAAAATCCCATTTCACCCACCCACATTTCCTGACCTAATAAAGCACACAAAGGTCACGAGTCAAAAGGATTACTGAGTAATCGAAAAGATGGATAACAGCATAGTTCAGAAGATTTCTCCCTTTTTCTTAAATTAACTTAAAAATGGAACGGAGAAGAACAGCGACAAATCAAAGAGGAAGAAATCGATCCATGAGAAAATAAACCAGCCAAGAGATTTATTGGCCCATGTTGAAAAATTTCGCTTGGGAAATTCTAAATTCTTTCAAAAGCCATAAAAAGCTTTTGGAGTCAAATTATAATATTACTTTTAAAACAATATTAATTATTTTAATAAAGTCAGATTATTCATTAAATCTTTAATATCAAATATTAAAATATTGAATTTTAGTTAGCAAGAGAGCTAATAATAAATTAAATGGACTGTTATAAATTGAGTTAACGATTGGGAATTTATATAGAAGTAGAGGTGTATAAAAATGTGTGAAGGGGAATGGAAATTCATACAATAAACTCACATTTCCATGCAAAAAGCATCCAGAGAGTCGTGGAAGCTCAAAACGAAGGAAAAGAGTTTTTTCTCCCATCAAAGTTCTCATAGCGTTTCCACACGGTTCTTCCCTTTCCTCCCACCTTCATTTGCATATCAAATCTCTTACTTTCCCTTACTTTTAATTGCTTTTCATTCTCTGTCTGTGTACAAATTCTCTTTTTAGCTTTATTGATCTCACGCGCTCAAAATGGTTCATTTTTATAAATAATACTTGATATAATTTAAAATTTTAACTATAATAGGTATGTTTATTTATGTTAATTTATAAAATTTTAAAATATCAATTAAAAATTATTTTTTTATTTGACTAATGGCATATGGTATAGATAGTGAAAAAGAAACTATAAAAGTAATCGAAACAAATTATTATATTTATTTTACTATTAAAATTATGAATTGACATTTTGATCTAAATATTAAAAATTATTAGATTTAAAAAAATATTTTGCTGTTTGAACTTCAAGAACCAAAAGTTTCCGGAGTAAAATTATATTATTAAAACAATATTAACTATATTAAAGTCGGATTTAATTATTTATAAAAAAAATTATTATTAAATATTAAAAAGTAAAAAAATAAAAGTTCTGCATCTCATTAACAATCATTATCATTTGCAAGTTTGCCAATTTACAAAAATTAAAATTCAGGATTTGAAAATTTATAAGGAAGTAGAAGTGTGTATGAATGTGTCAAACTTATATATTTTAACATTTTATTTTCATCATTTCACTAATTTTCACTCAAAAGTTCCTTCAACCCTTTTAGTTTTACAGGAGTGTGAACAAACTTTTGAAGAGAAGTGAATTGAAAGTAATTTAAAGAACTCTTTTGTTTATCAATAAAGTTCCTTGAAAAAGTTTTTTCCTGTAATTAAAAATTGACTAGACATTCATTCAAAAAGGTTTCCTTTAGATTTTAAATTAAATAACCGAGTGATATGAACAAGGCTGAATTAAATATTGAGAACCCGAACTGGAAAGTTTAAAGGGATTCCAAAGATTCCAAACTTTTTCCTTCCTTCTCATCACACGCATTATTTTATTATTGAAAAGTCAAAAAGTGTTAACTTCCTATTTTCTCCATGCATTTTCCTCCTTCAACTTTCCCTTTTTCTATCTAATGCTCTTTTCATTATTAAAAGAAGATGAATTGGATAAGTCAAAAGTGTTTCTTTATCAAATATTGAATTGAACTCTTTTCTCTCCTACAAAAGATCTATTGATATTATACACATTATACACTTCATTAGAACATTTGGATTTGAGAACATTAGAATTTTAGAATAAGGGAAGAAAGGGAAGAAGTGAGGCATATGAGGAAGAAATTGAAACTATTTCTCTTGTGTGAGTAGAATTGAATTTTAATTCTTCACCGTACGCTTGTAAAAACTTCCTTTTTTCCAACTGTTCCAAGAGCACATTGAAACTTTGAAATTCCGCCCAGCTCATGCATACAAGAATATTATGCTCAAGAGCTCAGAGCTTCTCTATAGAAGAGGAGATAAGGATTTTTTCACCTATATCAAAGTCTCAATGAGCTCTTCTATGAAAAATGTAAAAGTTTCAATTGCAAATGGGGAGAATTTGTCGAGAGAAGAATTTTTGATTCTACGGGTAAAATAAAAATTTTATGAAGTTCTAAGAACAAGTTTGAGACTTTTCCAGAAGACCAATCTCATCCGGATGAATATTTTGATAGGAATTCTATTTACAAGCTGTATATCAATGCTAATAAACTTTTTCTAATTATTAACTTATTTTAAAGTTAAGATTTAAGGTTTTAAAGTTAATTTATTTAATTTTTTACAAGAGGACAACTGAGAAATATATAAAATATTTGACTATATAATTATTATTTTAAAAGTAGTTTTCTGCTTGCTAGTTTTACAAAGGAATAAAAATTGATAGTGAAGAGTGAATGAGAGAAGATTTTGAAGTGCGTGGTCAAAAGAGGAACAACGAGGGCACATCGAACAGAAGATTTGGGAACGGAGCCAAGATGACAACATAACAGATAACCTGTCGGATCTAATGAGGTTCATCCTCACGGGTTTTTCTCGAGTTTCTCTCAAATAGAAATTTCTCCCTTTTAAGATGAAATTCTTTGGTCAGAGTCAAAGTTTCCGTAAGCTTAACTCTTTTTGACAAGTTTGGAGGAATTTCTCACTGCCCAAGTCATGAGCTGACAATTACGGAAATCGTTAAGGTACGCACGCACAAAATCACTATATAACTTTAAAACTCCCTTTAGAATACCAGAGACTTTCTCAGAAATCCTTTTGTATATGCATTTCACAGCTTCCTTCACATTCACTTCATTCTTTGATTTGACATGAGAATTCGATGATTTGGAATACCAAATAAAGCTTTAAATTACTTATAGCATACATATAAAATCAACAAGCAAATATTTATTTATTTAAATGATATTTACATTTTTTTAAAGTTATTAAATTCTTTGATTACTGTAAAGACTCATTTAAACGCCGGGTTTCAATTAAACGCCGGGTCAAATTACCATTATAATGCATATTGAACAAAATTGTGGTATTTTTAAATACCATATACACTACTTTTTCAAACCAATTTTATTCCTAATTATCATTAATTATGTCAAAACGGAAGTATGAAGTAGAATTTAAACTAAAAGTTAAGATATTCAGAAGATCATAGTGGTGAAGAAGCTGCTCGTCATTTTAATATTGATGCAAGGAGAGTCCGTGAAAGGAAGAAAAAAAAGAGCAATTGGGTAAGTTTCATTATTTTTAAAATACTATTATACCTAACTAATTAATATCTAATTGTTTAAGTGGATAGTAAATATAAAAAATAAATAGCTTAATGTTTATTATTATTAGAAGTCATTTCAAAGAAAACCAGAGGAAATACGAGAAAGCGATTGGATGGCGGTGGAAAAAAAGAATTTGTGAAAAAATTGAAAATGATCTCACTGACTGGATTGTTAATCAAAGAAAATCTGGAGGAGGTGTAACAAGACGAGCAATAAGATACAAAGCAACTGAAATGTATCGTGCGAATGAAGGAGAAAATGACTTTAAGGCAAGCAAAGGATGGGTTAAAAGATTCATGTTGAGAAATGGACTTTCAAATAGAAGAGGCACGACTGTATTACAAAAAGATTAAAAAAAATTGATTCCTAAACTAATTTCTTTCATTGGTTTCACATCTCAAATGAAGAATACACTTGAAAGACAATGACCTGATTGCAATGAACGAGATCTCAGTTTGATTCGATATGATCAGAAATGTCACCGTGGAACAAAAAGGAGCAAAGGAAGTGAGAATGAAAACAAGTGGCAACGAAAAAAATCATTTCACAGTGTCTTTGGCGGCAAAATCGGATGGAACAAAGCTTAAACCATATATTGTATTTAAAGGTAGGTAAATAATAATTTTTATTATTTATATTGTTTTTCTATAATATTTACTTAGGTTACTATATATTAAGCATACATAAATAATAATTATTATATTTGATATTTAAAAATATAATTTTTTAATAGGCGCTATAAGGAAAGTGAAGGAACTTCAAAAGGTCAAAGGTGTTGTGGTGGTTTCCAGCAAAAATGGATGGATGAACACCGAATTGACAAAAGATTGGCTCACTAAAGTATACGGAAAAATATCTTTTTCAAAACGAATGTTGTTGTGGGACAGCTACAAATGCCACATTGATCCATCAGTTAAATCTTTTTTTAAAGATTTCAATAGTGTTATGGTGGTAGTTCCAGGCGGTTGCACAAAATATATACAACCACCAGATGTTTCATAGAATAAGCCGTTTAAACAAAGCTTGAAGGATTCCTATGATGAATGGATGTCAGGAGATTTGAATAAAGAATACACAAAAGGTGGGAATTTAAAGGCCGCGCCAATTGAAATTGTCGTTGAGTGGATCAAGGTGACTTGGGATTCTTTATCTAAAGAACTCATTATTAATTCTTTCAAATCGTGTGGAATCACCACAAATGATAATGGATCAGAAGATCATTTGATTCATTGTTTTAAAGAAGGGCAAAGTTGTTTTGATGGGAGAGATGAGCTTATCAAATTTCGTAATGAAGCAAATCAAGAAGAAATTAGACTTGAAGCCGTCGAAGACGAAGAAGCGGAGGAAAATGAAGTATTTGTATCTGACAGGGAAGAAAATGAATCTAGTGACGAAAAGGATTAATTCTCTACCTTTTAATTCAATTAATTAATTTAATAAAAGTATTTTTTTAAATAAATATTTCACACATCTCAATTATTTAAATAAACGCCGGGTGTAGAAGTTGAAATTTTAAATAAACGCCGGAGCGTTTAATTGAGTCTTTACGGTATCTAATTTTTAAAGGTCTCATTCCGTTTCGCCAGTAAGTAATGTTAAGTATTAAAGATTTTTTACATTTTAATAATTGTTATAATTTTCGTCAAATCTTTCATAAGAACTGAAACCCGAGTTGATTATTTTTTCTATCTTTTATAAGCTTAAACGGCTTAAAGTTTATATTACCCGTTATTCATGTGAATATTATAGAAAGTTTAATGGTTTAATAGGCCAAAATTTGAGTCAAGTTTTTCTTTTAAATTATCAAAAATTTAACTAACAAGATTAGACTTTGTAAAAATGCTAAAAATTGAGAATTCAAATTCTTATTCAATCATACATAATGTACAAAAGAGTTTTTTTTCGAATTTTTAATAAAGATATTACAAAGAGTTCAAATTGTTGAAGTGTTTTACCAATGAAAATAATAATTGCTTTTTGTACGAGATATATTTATTAAGTCTTAAGGCGATAACTAAACGATGGATATCTCATTAAAATCTCTGCTCTTATAAGAGAACCAAATGAGATGTCACATTCTCACGAACATGACTACTTTATCCTGCACAAGACGATTACATTGGAGTAAACAATCAAGAATCATTTGTTTGTCTTTATTATGCATATTATACATGATATTATAAATATAAACATTCATGAAAGTATTACGTGTATGCACATTCATGCAGTTACTTGATTCGCATTTGGAATACGCATAGAAGGCAAAAGTCAATTACACTATTTTATATTTTCCCTTTTAAATTCAATCTAGGCATATAGAGATATAGTTAAGTACCGACGTTGGGGAACGTATCGAGTTTTAATAAACTTTATCTCGTGCAATCAATTTCCCTTTAATTTAATATGCATCGTAATTTTGTAAAATATTGACCTTATGCATCATTGTTCTTTGTAGTTAATTATGTAAATGCAGGAACGTATCCCCCTCTCGTTCTCTTATCATCTTTCCTGTAAACTCCGATTTAACGGAATGACTTTTCAGCTCCGTAGCGCAATACGCATTTACTACAAAAGATCCAATGAAATGAACTAGAAAAAATTTTCTATTCCTAGTTCTGCATTTCATCCAAATTGAATACCAAACAAGTTTTGAAGGTAATTTTTAAAAATAAATACAAATACATATTATATTCAAACTAAAATATTAATCTAGGCCTTGATCTAACAATTTATCATGATAAATATAAAATCCGAATAGTTTTAAATTAGTAAATAAATTATTATCTGTTTTAAGTTTTTATATTAGATTATTATCTATTTTAACTTTCAAATTAATTCCAATTGAATTTATTTAATTTCTTCACTTTGCGAACTTAATAAATAAATCTTAATTGATTGTAAAAATAAAAAATACACAATTATAGTGAGCTGAAATAATAAACTTGAGAGATCTACAAATAATCAGAAATAATTAAAGTTCTGAGAGTCTTTTTAGAAAGTGCGAAAAGTGTAAAGTGATAAAGAAAGGAAAGTTGAGTTTCCTTTTGCGGTTCTGCTTAGATCGCGATTCTTCAGACTTTCACTGGTTCCACCAGATAAGCAGTTATGAATGTCCTGAATATGACCTCGTTTGAATCGACTGATACTTTGAGCCCCTCAAAAACACAAGTTCTTTTTGCGTGATACAATCAAATTTTTCTCAAAACAACAAAACACTCAAGTTGAGAAAGCTCAGGAAGCAGAATTTCATTTTTTGGCCAATTGGTTTTGCGGGTTCATGCTGTAAGAATTCCTATCATTATTAGGTATACTGCCGTATACTGAAAAAACAGAAACTTTTGCTAGTCAGTTTTAAAGAAAAATGGAATTCCAAAATATTTTACGATTTTCTCCTTTTTTTATTTTACAAACTTTGCGTCTTATGCAGTAATGAAACTAATGATGATGTTTAAGCTTAAGAAATTTGTGTTTACCATGCTGGTGGTGTGATTTATTGAATCACTTATAAATAAAAAATTTATATAAATTAATCCTCAATGTCATTAAGGTATACACAAAAGCCTTGTTAATTCGTAAGCAAGACCTTTCATAATGAATAATAATAATAGGACTCTTGTCGTTTCCGGAATTTCTTTTATTTCAAACTCTCATTTTCGCATGAAGTATTTTTTGTATTTATTAGTATTGCATCACTTTTCATTGTAATTTCCTTCTTCATGTACATTTCTTTCTACTTTCTCTCTTTCTTTTGAACATACTATTAGAGCAGAGAAAAATAGTTTGAAAGTTTGAGCATTAGTAACTTATGAGTTGTTGGTCATGAAATGGAGTCGTTAGGTTGTGAAGTCACTGGTAAAAAATCGATTAGCTTCAATTAGACGTTCCTTTTTATTCTCCCATTAAAAAACTCACTTTCTTAGGAAAGAAAGAAGGAGAGGAAGTTGGAAGACTTTTAGTTCCGGTGAGGAAATTTATGACCATATTGTTGATTTATGCTTGACATTCACTTCACATGTCAAAATTTGGGATATTTCTTTCATGAATTAAAAAATAGCTTTTTGCCATTTTGTCTTGTATTCACTAGTTTGACAAATATTTGCAATTGCGAATGTCATTTTTGTATTTGATTAATTCTGATTGATAATTTAGTTAATAATTATTTAACACTTTATTTATCCTTAAGAATTCATATATTATGTGCAAGAAATACTTTTTACAATTATATACAGTTATTAAACTTTGTTTTAAATGCCATAATACGATGAGTAAGTTTACAAACAAAAAATAATTATATTTTAATTAATTTTCATTTTTGACATTTCATAGTTAAAAATCACTGGAAATCAGAATATAAATATGAGAGGAACAAGATAAGATCTTATCATTAATAGGCAATTCGAGTAATTAGAGGCCTTCTAAACTCCCTTGTTTTTTTCTGCCGTTCACTTTGGTTCTTTCACATAACAAAAACCAAACTCTTAATCTCCCATCAAAAAGGCCGAAAAAAAACTCGCCCACCCCAAATGATCAAAATATGAGACAATGGTAGAGGGGGAGTTGACAACCGAAAATTTGATCCTTTCACACTATTATATTACGCTTCTCGGGCTCTGTCAGGATATTAGCCATTGGTGGACATCAAGGAGTTTATAACCAGTTGAAATAAGTTTATTCTCCCCAGAGTTGGATAAAAAATGAGGTTTCGTATCCCTTTAGCCCACTCTCTCATTTTTATTCCTAAAATATCTCTCTTAGAGAGTTCGATAAATCAGGGGAAATTGCCAGAAGGAGTCGTCCGGAGGAAAAAGCTCCCTTTGGGTTCTAACCCTCACACTCTTCCCTGTCCACGCCTCAACTCTCCGAGAGGGAAAAAAGGACCACTAAACGAAATTCGCGTAAGAGAAGGAATCAAATTTATTACATATTTTACACAAAAAGCCTATTTGAAGTCTATCGTTTCCGTATCTTCATTTTGATCCTGTCGACTCAACTTCCCCTTAATGTGCTTTATTGAATTGCCTCAATCCTCATCTCTCCTTTTGAAGAACTCAAGAGCCCCCTTGACGCCCTCGACGCCCAAAGACCCCCGCGACCCTTTAAAATTTCAAAAGAACCAATTCACAGATTCTACTACTAAGAAACACAAGTTCACCCTGAGCAATTCAAACCACTTTCACTTTCTGTCTCACAAGACTCAAACTTTTATACACATCCAAAAAGACCCCAAAACCGACTCCTTTTTAAACCTTTAACCCGAAACTTAAACCTTTAGACACCGAGACTTTCTACAGAATATATTTGTTGAATACATTTGATGTTAAAGAAGCCAAGTCTCTTTGATATCAATGCATGTTGATAAACCTCAAAAGTTTGTTCTTTTACAATCTTACCTCGTCAACAACTATGCTATACCCTATAACGCACTAATTTTAAAATGCTATAGTACTACTGTTTACTGTTTACTAATGTTACTGTTTAATAATGTTATACTGAGTTATAATGTCTAGCAGTATTACACTTACGATTAGTTTTAGTGCTAAGTTTAAGTGATGTCAAGAGTTCGTTAGTATACAGTAACAGCTAGTAATTTCTTATTCTCGCCATATTACAGTTTTTGATGCTTTGAAGAAGCTTGGTGTCTTAAGAAGTCGAAGACAAATGGAAAGTGAATGGCGTGAATGTGTATTTATTTGGTTTACTTGTAAAGTACATAGGAAATATAGTGTATGAAATCCCGGGTCGGGTAATTATGAAAACCTTTGGTTAGATGCAAATTTGGGGGAAGTGATCAATCATGTTGGGAGGACGTGGAGTTGCTCCATTCAAAACTCCCTTCGTCTTGGAAAAAAAGAGGAGGGTTGGGAAGGAGGAGATTAGGTGTGTGTCTCTTCATGCTATTCTGTCAAGTCCCCTCCACCTCATATATAATAATTCATGTCAAATAATTGCTGCTTTCTTTGATCCTTCGACTAATAATGACTCCATGGGTTCTTTCTTCGTATAGTCCGTGGCTTGGCCAGACCAAGACGAGGAAAAAGGCTTGGAGCGAATTAAGGCTCCAGGTTCAGGCTCCTTAAGGTTTAACACAATAAGAACAACTTTATAGTAATGACATGCATACTTAAATACAACTTTCATGAACGTATAGATCATATACTCTTATAAGTATCTAAAATATGAATAATTTGTAAGTTTGTTTATGAATACTTGTAAGGTATACAAGTGGAATTTATACCTGTAATAATTATGAAATACTGTATCTATATTTAATATACAATCTTGGTATAATAAAAAGGAATACTTAACATGAATGATTCTTTCAACTTTTTCCTAACTGACTCAACATGCGTTCATCAATTATGCGGACCTTCCGGGTTCATCTTGTTGAATTAGAGTCGAATCATGCTTAAATCATGTCCACGTTAAATATTTATCAGGTCACTGATCATTCAAACACATTGCATATTTCAAATTTCGCATGGGTAAGATGTAAGTATATAATTCGAAACTTTTTAGTATTCCTTGCTCTTTGCCAAGATAGACTTATAAGGATGAAACTGCGTCAACATCTCAACATGCTAATTTACCCTTTTATTGGTTGTTTTCATATTTTAAATCTAATCAGTGATATTATTTATTATTTTAAATTATTTATTTTTTAGAAAGTCGCTTATTAAAAGTAATAATAATATTTCTATTGATAATTTATTACAAATATACATCAGATATGTTTTCTTGGGGCATGGGCAGTTAATTCAACCTAAGTTTATGAACATTGGATCGCAATTTGTCTGATTTTACAAGAATTGACGAATCACAAAGAAATTATAATAATTCTCATCCCACGCCCTTCCCCATGCTATGCTATACTTGAGAAGATCTTGATAATTCAATGTTGATAACACACTTGTTTTATTGGCCAATTACATAACGGCTTCATTTAAAATGACTTTATTGTAATTGAGAAAAACCGGAATTTCGAAAGAGTCGGTGTTTTTATCTTTTTTTGAAATTATACATGTCCTTAAGGAGGAAGAAGAGAGATATGAGTGAGCTGAGTGAGATTTTCATCGTCTGGTCCTCAACCGTAGAAAATGAGTGTGCAAGGGTCATTAAGAATCCAAAAATTAACTAATGGACTTCAGTCTCCGTGATTTGATTCCGAATCTGCAATAATAAAGCGTATAGCCCAATTCTTGAGATTCCTTTTGTCCCTCTCACGTTTGTTATTCCCAGTGAGCCTTTGAGAAGGACAATGAGATCAAATTCAATTTAAACATCCAAATATCCACATTATATACCTTATACTCATTATACCTTAAACCTTGTAGATTATGTCCATATAAATATTTCAGTTATTTGAATTTCTTAAACACTCCTTATTATCTCTCTATGTATGAATATAATCCTTTATATTGCAAAACTTTCATGCTTAAACTAAATAATGTAAACTTATACTCACATGAAATATATATTAGCATTAGCATACAATAGAGCCATGCATTTTATGCAAGTTTTTATATTACCGGTTTTGCTCAAAAGATCGCCCTTGCTCAAAAGATCGCCTTGCTCAAAAGAACGCCCTGGGGAAAGGCGATATTTTAAAAGAACGCCCTGGCTCAAAAG
>VJMY01000428.1:0-65863 GCA_009869795.1 Neelides sp. FZ-2019 | reverse complement strand
TTAAATTTACTTGAATTCAACAAGCATTCTTTGAACACCTTCGTCTTTTAATGTAAATTTAAATAAAGTGATAAAATGAATGATTATTCGTTTTCGTTTCATTAAAAATGGAAAAAATTTAGCTGATTAGTACATTATAAATGAGTATGCATGCACATATTACACATTTATTCCTTTTAATTTCGGACATTTTCAAACAGTAGAAAATTCCCAAATCTAATTTTAAATGTTTTTCAGTCTTTATAGGCTTTCTTAATAATATTACAAGATCTAAATAATTATAATAGATTCATCTGTTCCATCTCAAGTAAATTTATTTCATTTAAATTGAAATATGTGCCCATTAGACAACATTAGGATAAAAGCACAATTGTGAGAAGCAGCAAACAATAATTTTTTGACAATTCAACTCCTTGGAGGCTTGGATTACTGCCAGTCAAGAAATAAAACACAGTGATTTGAAATCACACAAAGTGATGATTGTCCCTGAGAATCGAACACTCCTGCTAATCGACTGGGGTCTTGGGTAATTTTATCATCCAAGCCAAGAGTACAATGTCCGAGAAAATGCCTCAAAGGCCCTAAACTACTCGTGTACAGTCTACTACTACTAAAGACTACCAAGTAATTATTAAACATTTTAAAGCGGATTAGTCAATGACTGACAAATATCTGATTTTCGGTTATAATTTATATTTTGAATATTCCCTTTACTAAAATTAAATAAATATAAATAATATTTTCGGATGTACGATTATTCAATGGATATATTGTCCCTGGGTTGTTTGGTTAATTCTAATGACTTTCCGAAAATTGCATTTTTAAGACCAACAATTTAAACAATAATGACCAACGCATCCACAACGCCAGGGTATTGTTCAACAAATGAATAACTAATATTCTAAATTGATAGTACAGTGAAAATGATATTTTCCTCAAATATTTATTTTTATAAATTATACTTTGCGAGCTTACTTTAAAGTAAAACCATTATGTATGTAGGTATTTAAAATTCTCAATTTATGTGAGTCATACAAGTCCCGAAGTCAATGGGCATTTAAATTCTATGACTTATGTACTCTTTTTTGTTTTTAAATATTATAATTGTACGTGTTTCCAATTTATGTACATTTGTGCATATGTGTATTTAATTATATTTATACATACATAACTATTCATTTATGCATTAGGGCTCGGGCATGTATCTTTGGGCGGGGAAAAGCATGCACTGAATTGATTTGATAGTTAATAATTATTAACTATAATAAATAAAAATTATTTTATTTACTTTTGGACATTTCACATGTCATGTGCAGCCATTAGCCTTTCTTTTTCCTCTTTTAGTGCAAAATTTAATGTGTGCATTAAGGTTGCACATTAAAGTTGGTAATGATAAGTAATGTTCCACGCTCCCTGAATTTACTACAAAGGCTTACTTTATTTTCCCACACATCATTTTAGGATTAGCAGAGCTAAAACTCATATTCATCATCCAATACACGGCTAGAATATGTTTGAGAAGGCATGGAAAAAATGGCTGAAATTTACCTACTGTGTAAACCCTCTTAAAATATACCCAATGCATGAATGGTGGAACAAAGAGTATGAACTTATTTCGATTAAGTTATGTTAGGTTAGTATTTTCTTTTCTTTAATTGTGGAACCTATTATTTACTTTTCCTAGGCTAACCTAACCTAACTTAATCGAAATAAGTTCATACCCCTTGTTCCACCATTCATGCATCGGATATATTTTAAGAGGGTTTACACAATAGTTAAATTTCAGCCAAAAAAAGTCTTATTAACGTTTCTCGTATTTTATGTAAAATATTTATCCAACGGGTTATTTATTGGATCAAATGTGGAGACTTTTGTGAGTCGCAATAAGTTCAGAATTCGTTAGTATCTTTGAGCATTTTGACATTCGGATTTATTTAAATGACTTTGTATCTTTCCAATTCTTAACGGTCTTATTTTTCATTTTTGAAAGATTCGGGTATTTCAAATTAACTTCAATATCTCATACACGTTTCATTTTTTATAAATTGAAATTTCCTTTTCGGGGATTCGGAGAAAATTGAAATCTAGTTGGAAAGCTGAAATTAGATTTTCCAAATGGATTAAATTCCTATGCTTTTTAACAAAGGGGAAAATTGTCCTCATTCCAATATTCAATTTTAAGGAATCTCGCTTTATTTATGATTTATATAACTCAGGGAAGTAAAATTTACGCCTGAACGTTTTTCTTGTCTTTTATGGATTTTTAGAATCCTTTTTTGTGTTAGTAATTTATTATAATAATATCCCTATAGTACGTAGTAGGTACTTATTGTATTTGATATAGTCACTTTGTATACTTGTGCATCACCATGAGGAATTAGGGTCTGAAATGGGGGATGATAAGCATGGGACATTACCCAAATGTTTCCTTATTAGTATCATTTCATATGGAAAGGGTGTTGATATTGGAAAAGTAACTTTTGGCTCTGCTTCTGCTTCTTGAAAGAGGAAAGATTGAAGAAGATGGAGTGAAGGCAAATTTACAAATCTTGTTTTTTTCATTCACAATAACCATATTTTACTGGACGCCAAGATCAAGAATTTTCTTTCACTCTGCTATCATCAAATGATCCTCAGCGCAGTGCAGAACATCATCCAAAACATAATTGCCATTGGGAACACTACCCAGCAATAGCCGCATATGATACATTTAATCCCATTTAATTGATTTAATCCTATTTAGTTAATCATTTGATTATCTTTTTTGACCAATTGAGGAGCTTGGGGAATATGAGCTTATTGCCTTTGGCCAAGGACTAGCAAGGAAATCTATCAATGATTCAACTTATTTCCTTTCTAATGTTTGCTAATTCTAAGTGTAGAAAGTGTAGAAGAGTCGCTTTCCTGGTTTGTCTTGTTCAATGAGGTGAAATTACTATAATCCCTCAACCAAGGATTTTATTAAAAGACCATTTACAAAGAATTGCACTTTATTATTATTTACGTGTATGTATTTAGGCTATCTAGAGCTGCAAATTTTATGGTATGCAAAGGGTATGCAAAGGATGATCCAATTAACTTCAATCGTTCTCCCTTCAATCACAAGAGGAGAAAGTTGAGGAACGAGGACGGGGGCGGACTTCGTCTAATGACGAGTGAAAGAGAGAGAAAAGTATATTTGGATCCTGGCGGAGAAGGTATTTATCCAAGAGATGATAAGAGAAAAATACGTATAGACATATATTATTAGTAATAATCATAGTAATAAAGGGAGTAGGGGAAGAAACGACGTTCGCTAGGGATATTTTACAAGGTATTATTCCAAGGAAAGAATATTCAATTATAATTATAATCATTATTACGAGTCTTACATGTGAGTCTCCTCATTAAGTTTCTTTTACATAGTTCAAGTATTGAATTAGAAAGTATGTATACATACTAAATATATAAATTAAATATTCCTCAGACATGTTTCCTATGATTATGCATATTATATGAATGTCTGTAATTACTGGATCCCACAGACGTATTATTACTATCAATTTCGTCCATATTGACTTGAGCTTTTCTATAAAAAGTTGTTTTTGAAAAAAATTCTTTAATGATTTTTGTAGATTTCACCTTTGTGAAATGGAATTTATTTATTACATGAGTAGTATTTTATATACTTCTTGATAGGTTAACCCCATTTGTGTATGATTTGAGGGAAATGACATCTCTTTGAGAAAGCCCCGAGTTAATTTATTTTGTATTAAAATCCCTCAAAACCCTCCTTTTTATGAGTTTTCCTTGTTCGTATTTAAGAATTGTCAGGAGGGCGTGCAGATAAAATGAATTTTACCACTTTTTTATATTTTCCCCCTTCTTCCTCCTTTCTGAATATATAGTTTATGAGTATGAAGTCCGGGAGTTGTTGAGAGAGTCGTAATTGTTAGAACCCGGAGAGCTCCGGCTGAGGTGAGGGGATTTTCTCTCTCAGAAGAAGACTCAAATTTTACATTTATAATCTTTTATTACCCAAAGGAGAAAATTAGGAAGTGTAAAAAAGCCTTAAAGTGCGTAGAGGAATTTTTTTTATCTCTTCAAGCATGCCAAGGAGCTTTTCAAAATAGTCTTTAGTTTAAGTAATAAATAAATAAATCCCTTATTCATACATTCACCTTTTCCTCCCCTTCTTGTGAATTTAATTTACTTTCAAATAAATTAGGATTTAACATGTTGATAAAATTTGAGTCAGTCTGACGTAAAATATATTTGACTTGATTAAAATAAATTACTTGCTAGTTATTATAAGGCACACATTATTTATCAAATAGATTAAATCATTATAAACGTATTATTGCAACTGATTTATTTCAGGATGTATAAATGCATATATACACATTTAAATATATCCGAAATAACACATCCTTATTCTTCAAATTGGCATTTTAGCATTTCCTTTTCATATGAATGGCTTCAATGTGAGCACAAGAGTCGTAGCTCATTGTATATGCTATCTAGAGGAGAAATAAATTCTCATATAAGTTAGTAGAAGGAATGGAAGGAATTCTTACCTTGCTTTCCATTCAATTCATTATGAATAGTGGCATTAAAGATTAAATGGATTTGAACAGGGAGAAGCATGAAAATTTAAGGCTCGTGTGAGTGAGTGGGAGTTTGAAATGTTTGGTAAAAGATTTGGGTTGTGAGGATGAAGAGAGGAAGAGTTTGAGGCAATGGGGAGAAGATGAGAGTCCAAATGTGAAGCGAGTCGAATTGAGAGTTTAACATATCAATTCCCTCTGTTTTTCCTCGCCAAGTGAAGCAAAAGGGGTTGGAAATGGAATTTAGAAAGCATTGGAGAAACTACATCTCTCTCTACTACTTATATTCCCTTTCCCTTTCATTTACTGATTCAGTAGTATGACCATCTCTATATTTTCTTCCTATTTTCCAAATGGAATTGTATCGCCATATGTACATTTACTTTCCCATTCTAACCTAAGTAGTTAATATGTTCTTAACTTGGTAAAAGTTTTTTTGTTTCATGCGTTGAAAACATTGAAATTCGTCCTCATCGTGGTTCTTGTAAGTTCGATCCGCCTCGTCGTGTTCCAAGTGAAAATGTCCATATAGATTACATCCATCCACACATCCAAAAAACAAGTCCGTCCTTTAGCTCCTTTACACTTTACTAGTACTTTCCTAAAAGCAAAGCAAATATACATATACCTTGTGTGTAAAAAGACGTTATATTGACGATTAGATATGAGATCACTTTACTTACACCTCATATCATAAACATACATCTTGTGTATATTCCGTGGACACCCAAAGAATGTCTTGATGCAGAAGGGAGTTTCCTCCACTTACAATTAGTCCATGCTTCACTTCATCTCATAACACACACACAATGGATTTCAAATATATGTAATTGAATTTCCGAGTGAAAACTGCTTTATTGATTCATCATTCAAACATATCTCACATGTGAGGAAATAAACTTTGAGGAAGAACGTGATCAAATTAAGAAAAATGCATTCATGTAAGAATGATCAAAAACAATTAGACTTCTCAAATTTACTTTTTAACCAGGAATGAAGAAATTGTAATATTAAAAGTTATTTGGCAAAGGCAAAACAAAGTTTTCTTAATGTACTAGTAATATTTATTCAAACAAACATTAGAATTCCTGCTAGTTAAATAACTCAATATATGATAAATATGATAACTATCATTCAAATATTGATAAAGAAAATTGAGCCTTTTTCTCATTTAAACTCCTTAATGCCATTGTCAATTGATGCACAGGTTATGTATGGGCTGGGAAAGCTCCCATAAGCTCACATCTAGAGCAAGCGTGGATGAAGTGGAAGAGACTCAAGCGGAGTTTTATTTTTCCATTTTTTGAGTAGTGAGGGATGAAGCCAGCCTTTAAGGGGAATTCGGATAGATCGTTGAATACGAGAGAAATATAGGGAAATGTAAAGTGGATTTTATATGGCAATATAAGATTAATTGGCTCTGAACACCCACACAGTTTCTCTCCTGCCTTCACGCGAGCCCCGCAACACGGAATTGGTCGGGGAAAGTGAGAAGCGGAATGTATAATTACTCCGACTACACGTCTAATTATTAATTATCCAACCATGGAGAGTACACCTCTCCATCTCACCAGACAAACTTCCCATTGTCTCTCCAAGTACGCTCACATCAATGCCCAGTTGCCTGTAAAACATTCGGGCTTGAACCGCATGAATCAATAAAACCCCCATTCGTGTAGAGAATAATTACACACTCATGTGCCAAATGCTGGAATTACACATAATTATCCATATGGATATCCAATTATGTCTCTATGCAAACAAGGAATCTAATTGACTTGATTTTTTAAATATATTGAAAATTATATCTACAATGACATTGAAAAACAAATGATTTCCAGAATTGAATTGAGCTTTTGTTCACTTGTCGTTATCTACTTTTCCACATGGTGCATCTAATAGGTGGCGTAATATTCAGTCAATAAATGTGATTTTAGGGTTGAGCGCCTTGGGTTTGTCCAAGCAAACGATCAAATAGGAGATTGAATTACATGATGAGTGGTTCTTCAATTGGAAATTTGTTTTGTTGAAGTGTCCGTGTGGCTGTTTCCTCCTTGGTCCTCCTGTGTGAACATGGGGATGAGCCAGGAAATTGGAGGATTTCGAGATTCATGGATGGAAAGGCGGGACATGCATTAGATGTCAGTTGTGGGAAGTCGCCTAATTAATTTTGTATACACTCCTGGACGACTTTAATTACTTTAGGGTTACACGGGGCTGAGGATGGGGAGATAAATAATTTATTTAGCAAATTCCAAACTTGAGGCTCGACTCGCATCCCACGGCAAATTAAGAAGTGCCAATAGACTCGGCTTGACATTTGAATGAGCCGACTCGGGAGAAACAATGGGACGAGAAAGGGCAAATTAAGTCGCACAACGAGCTTCAATGACTTGGTTCCATCAATGATGCACGCGGACGACCCAACACTCTGCCATACACAATTTCACATCCTTCCTCCAACCTCCTACACCTTTCAGAGCTGCAAATTTTACGCTATGAACTAACTATATAGCAAAGGGTGCATTAAATCATTATCAATCACTGGAGGACCAACAAATGAGTGAAACAACGTCGTCGCTCGCCATCACCAAATTCCTCCTCCATCTCCAAGTAGATGAAATTTAAGTAGAAAGAATACAAATGGATTTTTCTGGAGGCAAATGGACTTTTCTATCTTCTGAACACATGAAACACATGAAAATACAAAAATTGTAAATGCACTTGCATATGATGATCAACTTTATGCATTCATTACCTTTTGTATTTACATTATGAATTTATATGATAGTTTTCATTTCCATAGTTCCTCAAACCATGTATTGTGTGTCAGATTAGCATGATCTTGTGCATGAGAAATATGAAAATGCATTCGTTGCATTTTACTAGGATGTGAGACTCATGTTTGAATTTCATCAAATGCAAATGAGCAGGAATTTATTAAATATTAAAGGATGGAACAAAAGGATTGATTAAGTAATTCATAAATATTCACTTGCATAATAAACTGAGTTTGTGAAGAAAGTGGGGAAAGTGGAGTTGGCTGAGTTGTTTGTGGTGACGAGGTTGGAGAGAAATGCGCCCAATTTCCATATTTACGATACGGAAGAACTTGAGTGGGAGCCGAGATAGGGAAAACTCCATTTACATTTATAACGCCCAGAACACACACTCACATCCACATGGATGGAGCGTAACATCCCTATCTCTCCATACATGTCTCCCTCTGAACATCTCTCTATTATGGGTGTTTGGGCGGATCGTCTTTGGCTCATAGGAAGAGCCATAAGATTCAAACATGCATGTTTAATAAACTTGTTGATTCACGGAGGAAATTCTAATGAAGAGACTTTCATCATCTCCTAGATACTTTTCATGTGTGGGGGGCTGCGGAAGGATCTTTATTATGACAAATCCGAAATCGGGAGAGAAACTTGGGAGCTGCGAGTTCCCCAACAAAAAACTTTTTATCTCCTACGGCCGGAAATGAAGATTCTCGAGAGCCTGGAGAAGAAAATGCAATTAAATTAATCAATCAGGCATCGGTGTTTCCCTCACAAGGCTCTGGTTATTTTAAAATAAATCCGCTCACGTCGCCGTGTACCTTGAGATTATGCGGGGATCTTTGGTGGAAGTTGAGTCAACAGAGAACAAACTTTCTGTCAAGGAGAAGAAGAGTGATGATGATTTCACATCAAAGAGGACCCAAACTCTCATGTGCATAATTGACTCAAACTTCCAAAAACTTCCTACAAGACTTACACTAAAAACATTTTCTTTTTCAATCAACTTCACATTAAAAGCTCCACCTCTCTCTCCGCATCTTCCTCATCTACAACTTAAAGAGATTAGCAAGATTGGTTATTAAACAAATATTCCCTCTTCTCTCCATTTACCTCAGATTGAAAAAATCATTATAATGCTCAGAGTAAAGTCTTTAAATGAAATTATCCTGTTGGTGTCAAAATGACCCGCCGTGATTCCGAATACTAACAAACAATCTTCATTACTTGATACGAAATGCTCAAAAAAGTTTCAATCACGATTTGCCATGAGAGTCACGTGCTCAGGTCTCGTTCAGACCAAATGAAAATCATCCAATATACTTTCCAATATACCTTCGAGAATCCACAATTGAAAAGGAGAATTTTGCCAATGGAGACTTCCCAATGTCGCAATAGAATACACTATCGATATCGAATACACTACATAAATACTAGACTCAGAAAGCATATAAAATACTACATATAAATTTATACGTAGTATAGTAGATAGAACAATAATAAAGGTAGTATTACAATCATTTATATAAACTGCCTCCTAAAAATCCGAGCCCCAATGTTGCAATGAAACGAAGCCTTGCGGGATTATATTAATATTAATATATTAATAGACACTACAACATAGGAAAGAACCATTTGTATTTGAAATGCTTTGAATCCTCTTGGTATGGCGTAATGGAAATAAATATATGTATCCTGATGTGTGTAAAATGGACTTTGGGTTTGGCATGACCTCATCTTTGACTTTCCATCATGGTTAATTTAGTTGGAAGTGGAGACTCTCAATGTTTCAATATTCCCTTCTCACGGGGCTTGCGGCAGAAGAGTCTCTCTGAATAATGAATGGAGTAGGAAAGTTTGAGGAAATGAGACTCCGTGCCCATCACACGAATCGCACACCCGAGCAAACGTGACCAAGGAGGAAAAAACACTCCCTGCTCTTGACCATTTAAATATTCCACCTCGTTGGATCCATGCTGAAGGAGTTTAAATGAAATAAACAAGGCAAATTACTTGAAATCATACAGAGTTTATTGGAATGCACGGAATGAAAGGAGTTTTATTACAAGGATGAAATCTGATCGTGTACATTTCCCCCATCCTCTTCGTAATTCATTATCATCGTATTTTAACTAATGCTAGTTGAATAGATTGAATAATTATAAGTTAAAATACACAAGTAACAATTAGTTAGATTGAGAAAGATCACATGAATGAGACTCGACGACTGGACAACTGGACATGCATTTTTGCTCAGGGATCCTTTCCCTTCACATTGACAAGGAAAATGAAAACGGGGTCTTCACATCACCACTTTTCACATCAAACTGCCTACACTTGAATGGAATTCTTAATTGGGAATTTGCAAACACGGACTTTTGGTAAATAAGTAACATTCAGCATATCTCGTATTCTTATGAACATACAAATAATTAATTATACATATCAATTTTCAAAAGTTTAAAATCTAATTTTTGTATATTACAAACTGTTTTTCTTTATTTTCTCCTTTTAGACATTAAATGAGAATTATGAATGGTAAAAGTGGAAAAATCATTTACAGAGTTTCCTAGATTGGGAAAATATGGAATTTCAAAATTGTATACTTACAGTTTTTGATGGAATATTTCTGTCAGTGCGCATAGTAAATGCGCATTGTGTAGTGATCTGAGAGTATTTGTTTTATTAATTAATTAGGTAAGTAAGCGATTGTTAGAGGAGTTAATTTGACCGAACGTCCCAGACACGAGTCGAGTCCAATTCGCAGAATATGTTCAACTACAAATTACATTGTACAAACGTCAGCACTTGTCATGTAATGTTAGCACATTGAATTAGACAATTATCTTCACATTTACTAGCCATTCACTCTAATGGGGTTTTTTCAAGATTTACTCAGAGTGCCCAAACAGCATTTGTTCGGAGCTGAATGGAACGAGAGCCAATTTGGGTTCGACGATCAAATGCGAATTTATCCTATAAAATCTTACAAGAGATTGCCATATTAGAAAAGACTCCAACGCTCCACTCCGAAAGACATTGCTAAAATACAAATACCCCAAGAATGAAGAAAAAAAGGAGCACAACAGGAGAGTTCAGAAAATTTCAGCTGCTCGACAAATTCTTCGAATATTATCATTTTACAAATATCATTATAATTATAGGATGTATTTTATTAGGACAATCCACGCAATTTTAATTTCAATAATATTATTAGAATTTAAGTAGATATTTATTTTTTATATTATTTTTGTCTCCATAATAATATGCAATTGATTAGAAATTCTCACAATGCTCACCATTTATATTAATTGATTATACTTATAACAAGACTTGTTAATCATTATATGTTAAATGTCGCTAATTCATTTAGCAATAAGGAAACAACAATGCTTGAACAATCATCCATAGATATTATCAACTTCCACTAGACTAAAGTTAAAAGTTTCTACATATATCAGTATTTATTATGTATAACTAAATACAATCAATTCTAATGATAACATTCATGATTTAATTATCCAATAACACAAAGAGAAATAATGAAAATCAATTTACCTGTAGAATCAATTTTTTCAGTTTAACGTTTTTCATCTTTGTTGTATGTATATGATTCTAATTGTTGTAGTAGTTATGTAAATTACAGCAAATTTCATAAACTTCATGTTTTGTTTATAAGGTCTAATTGCTTAAGAAATTGATACATTTAATTGGTTCTCTGCTATAAAAGGTGAGAAATGAGGATTTGTATAGGGAGACATTATAAATATTGATTTAATTTTTCAAAAAATAAATGCTTTAAATGATAGGGTAAGAATGTATTAAAAGGTTTTTAAAGCATGTCAATGGCAGATGCAAGCTAATGATTTCTCATACTTGTATAATTTGAAACAATAAAACTTTCTATCAACCTTAACAATAAATTTCTATAATTTACCATTCAAAGAACTTAATTTCCTAATTTCCCTCTTGCTTTTTTGTAAGAGATAAATATTTTATATTGATTTCAATGATAGTAAATCTTAAATTATAATTAGTGCTAAACTATATTGTTAAACAATTAGTTTTGTTGAATACCTATTAATTATATATGCAAGTAAAGCTGTACAAACATCATTTGTCCTTTTTTATAATGCCCAATATTGGTTTAATGATTAAGGAATAATGACGAGGAGTCGAAGGCTAGAGAATCTTCATAAATTTACACCAAAAGCAAATTGAAATTATCAAATGAGAAAGATAAGTAAACACTCCAATATATTACTTTTATATTCAATATTCAATATGAAAGTATGTAATTTTATGAATGTAAAGTTGTACTTACTTCGTATTATCAGCTATATTATTTCAAAATTTGTCTTATAATTTAATATATAATAATACCCAACACACGCGCGAAGGATCATTTAGCCATTTTTTCCATATTACTTATAAAGTACTGTATGAATTTATGAAGGTTTTTTGCATAAAAAGTAAAATCGTCCTTTTAGCATTTCTGCATAGTTTCGAGCGAGGAAGAATATCTTATATGAGTGTAATGTAATATATGTCTATGAGAGTGGGAGTTTAATAAAACATAGAGAGCTTCCTATCTGTAGACTTGATTATAGTTCCGAAGATCATTAGATTTACTTTGACACAGAGTTGAGGAATATCGGGGAAGGCGGGTGGTGTAATCTGCAGCGTGTGAGTCTCATAATCATCATGTTCATCTCCTCCACAGCTCTCCACCCGAGTGGTGGAAGTAATGATGATCATTAGGGACTCTCCATTTTTACCCTCAATAAATCCTCGCAAGGAGAAGTTTGACATCCTAGACTCATTTTCGACGGTGGTGTGAAAGGACCTCATTAATGCGAGATTTCCCATAATTATATTAACACATGTAGCTGATGGGGAGAGTTCTGATTAATTAGGAAAGTTTTCAGAACACGAGGACTTTCCTCATGTGAGGGAGAAGGAGGGGGAGGGCGTAGACCAGGGACCAAATGGTCACCCGCCTCCCCGCCGAGACTCCGAACGTTCCGAGGACGGTTTGAATGCACCGCTCGTAGTCCTGATAGTCGATGTTCGTAATGACACAGAAATGGGTTCGTCTGCAGAGATCCTTGCAGTTACGCGGGTCGTCGTATCCTACAGAATTCGCGACGTAATACCTGAAATTTTAAATTAAAAAATCTCATGAATCGCAATGAATCCCTGAAAGATCTATTGTAACTGTTTGTAAATATCCCTTAAAACTGCCGTGCAGTTCTTTTCAAGCGGAGAAAACTCCTCGTACATGATAAGTCAAATCAATTCCCAAATCATCCCATTTGTTGACTTAAAAACTTCCTATTAAAGTATTTAATAAAAAAAAATCTGGCAAGAATTGTTTTACACGTCTTAATTCCTTCGAAGATCTATGGTTTTAAGCTCCTTTTAAACCAACTTATGCATCTGTTTGTTCTGGAGTTGTTGGTGGGAAGGAGGAAAGGGCTTATGAATCTCGAAAGGGTATTTGCTGAAAGGCTTTTGTTATTTCTTTCCTAATTCAATAATGCTCATCCTTTCCTAAGCCTTTTAAATTCATTGAGGAAATTTAAAAGGAGATGAAAAGGGATTAAATTCGGTCTTCTCAAAGCGGAAGAAGCTCTCAAGTCTAGGATCTTATCATGGCCAAGCATTCGAGCCTAATTACTTCTTTGCCAATCTCTTGGAATGAGAACATACGAGGCGTGTCTAAGAAATAGGTGCAAGGGCTCACCATACGCTAACTTTTTAATGTGTGATTAAATTTACTTGAAATTTTTGTGATTTGGACTCATATATATGACAACTAAGTCATGTAATTTTCATAAAAATCAGATGGTGAATCTCTGAAATATTTTTACTTAAAAATCAGTGAAAATAATTTAATTATTTTTTACAACTTTATTTGTTCTCATTTTCTCCCACTCATTAATGCATAACTTTTGAGATAGTGAATGAATATTATAACTTTTGTGTCATTTACCCATATATATAAGCACTATAGTTATGCATTAATGAGTGGGAGAAAATGAGAACAAATAAAGTTGTAAAAAATAATTAAATTATTTTCACTGATTTTTAAGTAAAAATATTTCAGAAATTCACCATCTGATTTTATGAAAATTGAAAAATGAACCCTTGAACCTATTTCCTAGACACGCCTTGTAGTTCTAGAAAGTATGGACAAAATTACTTGTAGAAGAGCTCAGCTTGCTTCTCGCTCCGACCCATGAAGTCGAAGGCGAGGTCGGAGAGCGACAGAGCCGAGACGTTGGGGAGATTGTAGTACGACGTGAAGTTGTAGAGAATCTTCCAGTCCGCCACGTTCTTTTCGTTCGCGAGACTCAAGTTGAGGTAATACTGGCGGTAGTCAAAGATTTGTCCGGAAGTCGTGTTAAACTGGTAGAGCCGGAGCCCAGGGTTGTTGGGCCCGACTTCGTCCGCGATGCTAGACTTTCGCGGACTCAGAGCCGGGGCGATGAACAGGTACGAGATTGGCTCTCTCTCCAAAAACTTCCCTTTGTGCTTATCTAAAAACACATTCCAGATGAGCAAACATCAAAAAAGATATTTCCTATAGTCACCCATAGCATATGAGCCATATGGATTAAAGTAAAAACCCTTCAAATAGTCTCCTCTGTCACTGCACTACAGGTGAGAGATAAAGCTTAATAGTTAAGTTGATAGTTAAGTTGATACTTAAATTGATAGTTAAGTTTATAGTCTTCCTATTGCGTAAAATTCATTAACATGGTCTGGCATCCTACAAATTTCCAACCCAATGTAAAGAGTATGATTTATCTTACACATAGCTTAATTTCCCAATGCACATGGCTAATAAGGAGAATCTTTACTTACCCATCTTTTCGTAGAAGACTCTAAAGGAGTCCGAATGGAAGAAGCCGAAGAATTGTCCAGCAATGACCGAATGATATTCCCGGACGAGTTCCAAATACCTGGAAGGAAAGGAATCTCGTGAGGAGTTTAGGAATGAGAATGGGATTTCTCACCGCTTGTTGAACTGCTCTTGGTAGACGTGGTAGCCCAGGCGACTGCTCATGTATCTCTCCATCTTCCCCGGCGGGATGTGGCCTATGATGTAGACGGTTTCAAAGGAGGACCTCGCCTTAGCCAACATCCCTTCCAACCAAGCGAACTGCTCGGCCGGGTCGAGCTCCGTCGGCCGGATCTTGGCGTTCTTCTTGTAGTAGAGGTTCGTGTTGAGGATGAGGAGCATGAGCTTCTGGTTCTTCCGCTCGATCGCATAGTAACCTCCTGGAAGGAAAACCGAGTTATTTAGATCCCATTCCCAGGATCAAGCCCAAGGTAATTGCCCTTTCAATTTTTCATCCGGATGAATTATGGAGCGGGCGACGGTTTTCTTTTACCTCTCCTGAAGGTGTCGAGGGACTCGGGCGGGATCCAGGAGGACCAGAGCTGCCCGTACTGGTGCATCGTCTCGTTATAGCGCCCGGTGTGCGGGGCCATGGAGTAGCGCGGGTGCCAGTCCATGTTCCCGAGCACGGGGTAGATGCTCGAGAACGGAAACTCCTGCTTCAGCACCGACGTCAAGTTGTGCATGATCTGGAACACGGCCTCTTGGCTGAAGTGATCCTCGCTCCCGTGCATCGCGTGCGAGATCGAGTCCCTGCATGGCCAACCATTAACATCCCCACAGAGAAATCACGGTGATGAGCAACGGAATCCTCATCAAATATGAAGGCAAAGGGAGGGTCGTTCAATTAAATATTGATAAATGGGCGGGAAGAGAAATAGCCCGCTCGCTGGCTTTAGCTACTTACAAAACCCTCATTATGACCCCGAGTCTCATCCAACTCTCAGACTAATGGGCAAGAGGGACGGCTTGCTCTATATAAAGACCGACACTCTTTGACTCATTTAACCCTCTAAATTCATTTCACCTCGAGCCAAATGAACAACCATTATGAATTTTATAATCACAAAACTTCATTTAAAACTCACATGGCCCATGGCGCATTTTACAAACCAAAATTTGAGCTATGAATTATGAATTTACGTTTTTTCTCTTAGACCTTTCAGCCCCAAGAAATTCCTATATTAAAACATTTAATTGGAATTTAATTTTGATTAAACTTTGGTTCAACTATTTACATAAAAACATTTTGAAATTTTTCCTGTGAGAACCTGATGATCAATTGATAATTTGATTAATATTTTTATGAGGAAAACAAATGTTAAGCATTTATGCGTCTTTTGATTTATTCCCCCAGAAAGTGTTGGATAAATAATGGAATGGCAATGCATAAGATTGTGATTCCAAATTTATTTTCCATATTGAAATGAGACCTGAGGGGAAAGGGAAATGGGAAAGTCGCAATGGAAAGTTCTTTGCTCGTTGTTCTCTAGATTGTTCTCTGAATGAGTTTTTACCCGGTCCATAAGATGAACTCCACTTGGTCGACGGGGACTTTCTCCTTCATGGCTCTAATGGCGGATTTAATGAGGGCGAAGGGGGAGTCGCAGCCGTAGTCGCCGAAATGGCCCTCAGCGTAGCGGTAGGCCCCTCCGTTCTGTCGCCAGCACACTGGAATTATTTGGTCATATCATAATCTCCTGAATGGAGATGACGTACTTTTGTCCCGGTTCCCCGTTGCGGAGTAGTTGAGGTCCAAGTGGAGATCCGTGATTTGCCAAAAGTAGCCTGGAACAAAGGAGGCCAATAAAACCCGAGCGTTATGTTCATCTCCTCTCGCAGAGACCATTAGAGGGAAATGAGTGGGAATGGAGTTTCCGTTCCCTCACCTCATTCAATGACACTTTGATTCCCCCTTTATCGGCGGCTGGATGAGGATCCTCGTCCACAAGCTGTTGCTTCGCAGAGGCGGGGGACGGGAATTAGGCGTGGGAGGCCGAGGGCCGGCCGAGAATTACCGCAATAAATAGCATGGGTTTATGGGCCGTTGGCCGGTCATTTCGGACCATTTGGGTCAGAGGTTTCGGGGAGTAATGGGGGCGTCTATAACCCCCACTTATCTTCCTTTCTAGTTCTCAGCCGGGCGGAGGACCATTAAAGGAACTCGGGCTCTCGTCGAGGAATTATCGCGGCGGAATCCGGGAGATCCGTCTGCGAGGAGTTAATTGGAATCATTTTTATGCGCCAGCCGAGAGTCGTTAATCTCGCGGCGTCTTCCCAATTATCCTCACTCTCTTTGACTTGGGCTCTTGAATTATTATTTACAAGACTGGCAAGAAAAAAACATTGTGCGGAGGGGAAATAAATTGTAATCCTACGTGATCTCGAAAGTATGAAAATGAGGCGGGGGGAGGGCGGGGGCGCGGGAGTCGGAGGAGCTCGTAAAATTTTATATGGGGCCCGAGTCGTCAAATGAGAAATGTGTCCGAAATAATAGTGAGAGAAAAGCGAGAGATATTTAGGACCCGGTTCGGCCTCACAATACGAATTGTTTCGCTCGAGAGATATTGAGAGTCCCGGAGAGAGCCAGATGGAACTAAAGGGAAGCCCAAAAGGAACCCCGAAGATGAAAAAGGAGTGAAAACTCCGGAGGCCTAATGGCATCCATGGGACTCGGCGAGTCACCCAGCTGTTCGTCCACGCAACCCGCCGTCAATCCGAGACCCGGGACTCCATAGACATCCAAGACCCGGGACTCCATAGTCATCCAAACCCGGGACTCTATACGTAGACATCCAAGATCCGGGACTCGAGGATTATTTAGAAGAGAGTCAGGAACTCAGGTTGCTTGTCACCCCTCCATGATGCATGTTGGGGAGCTTGGCGGGAGACAGGCTTATTTATGGCCGTTCCTTCCGAATCCGAGATGATGATCCGATTTTCTCATCGTGTGGGAGTTACATCGTCGGAACGAGGATTTGAGCCTGTGTCTCATCCGAGTCCCAATCAGGTCGGAGAGACAATCAGGGTTCTTGGGCTGATGGTGATGGATGGGAGGGTCCTTGAAAAGCCATTGGGTTTCTCCTAATCGGGAATCAATAGCGAATGATGGGCTGATAAATGGCCCTCGAGTGTCAATAAGAGAAAGCTAATTGAGAAAGGATTCTCTCTATCGCGTGAGCTCCGCCGTTCAATTTCACTAATTATTTTTCCCTCCACACACGCGGATTGGCGGGATTTGCATATGGGGCACGCGAGCGGGAACTAAGCCCCAGGCTAATCCCAAAGCTCCTCAAGATCCCTTCATTCGGGTAATGGGGAAAGGGGCAGCTGGGTGTGCGGGGCCACGTGGGTTGGGAATGCCCGGTGAGCTCGGAGCTTTAGTAACTCCCTCGTAAATCCCAGTCTCGTAATTCGGCTAAGCTTTCTTCCATGCAAGCCATCCCGGCTAACCGGTATAAAATTTAATGGGGAGAATCCTATTTTTCTATTTCTCGGACGGAACGTCTCGCGTGCGCCGTCCCCCTCATTGGAGCTCCGTGGCCCAAAGAGGGAGAAAAGCGGAAAATGGGAAAAATGGCTCGACTAATCTGCCTTGGACGATGGCCAAAACACTTTTTGAACCAAGTCGTAAACTGGGTTGGGAAGGAAGATCCTCCGCCTGGCGCTCATGAAGGTGAAGCGGGAATCACGGAAGATTAGATGGTGAAGTTCCTTACCGAGGTTGGCCTGGGAAGAGTGCCAGAGGGTGAGGGCGACCAGGAACGTCTCCGCGAGCCGCCGCCTTCCAAGGACCCACATCATTTGGATTCTGAGTAAACAGAGAAAGAACATCCGGAAATGAATTTCTCCCCTTCAATCCCCCCTTTTAATACTCTTCTCATTTTTCATGCTTTTCACTCCAGAAATGTAATTTCCGCTTTCGCCCCCCGCCATTTCCACCACCGCTAATTACAATTACGTCAATCTTCACTTGGTCACCCACGTTTGAAAAAAACCCAATCAAATATCATTTAGAAAACTCAAACCCATTCTTTCCCCGTTAGGACACACATGTCACAACTCATAAATAGCCAGATGTCTCACATTAACATTATGTCACGCTTTCATGAAATCATGAAATTGGATTTCACATAAAATTCAATGTCATGAAATTGGATTTCACATAAAATTCAATGAATTGTTTCTTGTATTGGAATTAATAAATGAGATTTGTGATCCCTTGCAACATATTAATTTATATTAATTGGCTAACCATCAAAAACCACGAGCTCACCAGAAACAAAGGCGCCGAAAGCCAAAATCCCTTTATACAAAGTGAACCAAACATTTAAAATTCGTTTTAACGGCGAGTTTCCAAACGAGTTTCCAAATAGAAAACTGGCAGTAAGGAGCTTTGAGTGGGGAAAGGCCCTGGCAGTTGAGCAGATTCTCTGTAAGAGACTCTCAATAAGATTGCAAAGTTCCTTGGATCCATTTGCGACTCCTAATTGCATTCTTCTTCCCCTCGCAGCGTTAAATATTTAGCCTTAAATGCGAATCCCCTGAGTTTCCTTCCTCATTTTAATCCCATTTTTCTGATTCTTTCCCTGGATAAAACAAAGATACAAAAATGGGTCATAAAATCCCGCTAATGTCTCTCTTTATAAAACTAATACGAACACCTTTTGTAGGTTATATTGTAGGTAATTTTAACTTTAAGTGGATAGGCATATTACATAGTTATATGTCGTATAAGCTTTTGCTCAGATTAGCTTTTTTGCATAAATACATTATTACTCTTATTTAATTAAATACTTTGGGAAATTAATTAAAGAATGTTTTCAAAGATATATGAGAACAAGATTAAAAAAATTGTATAAAACATAATCCAAAATAAAATTTATTTTAAAGAAATATTAAAGTAATACAAAGTACATGTAAGGTGTCTACAAGTTTTCAATCGGGATTTTTTCCTTATTGAATTTAAACAATGCAATAAAAGAGATTTATTTATTTACAGGTAATTGAGTTATAATTTGATATTTTCCTCTGACATTGAGTTGTATGCACTTGCCATCCCTGCGGTCGTAAATCTTGGAAAAAGTTTTAAAAAGCTAAGACTACTTGAAGATGAGAATTAATAGGGGTTTAGTTGTAAATTCCTGGGCCGATGTCCTCGTGTGTTCATGTTGGGGTTTCCTTCATGCTTATAATTTCATTTCAATTTAATTTTGTAAATGGGCAAGAACCTAATGACAATTAGTCACCTCTGCCTGGACTTGAATTTCCAAAGAGTTTTCTGTTCTCCCCTCTTGGAATTAATTTGTAAGGTTGTAAAGGAGGAATTTATTTGGTGGCCACCAAGAGCGGATGCTTCCACTTTGGACATCGTCCAAATCGACATATTTACTCTTGCGAAACATAAGTTTTCTCCAAGTCTCCCTATTTTTCCCATTTGCTCGTCGTGTCGACAGGCGGAATGGGGGAACTGCCAAGGACCCAACTTTCCACCCAACAAGGACTCAAACAACAAAATGCATTTCCCTCCAAATTATCATCGTAACATCAGGAGGGCGACAGAGGGAAAGTTTTTCAGAATCCTCGTCTGGCCTTTGACTCCCAGGTAGGTTGTAATTACATTTCCTCATCTCACCAAGAGGTCCTGGGCCGCGAAAGAGGATTAGAAAAATAGATGAGAAGGCTCGGAGAGATCTCAAGGGGAATCCCAACGTCACAGTTTCATCCACACACTTACCCAAGGAAAACATATACCCACGACGAGTCTATTATTTCCCCACTACGGATACCCTATATAGGACCCCGTATATCCATCCTTCTCTCCCCGCTAACAAATGACTTTCTCCGCTTCTCTTCCCCTTCAATTTCTAGTGAAAGTGAGGTGAGGAACCGCGCGGAGAAACATCTTTTCAAACCCAGACTCCTCCAGGCATTAAATACCGCTCTTGTGTATTGGGCTCATAGAGCTATTCAGAACAACCCTACAAATATGCTTCAATACCTTCAAGCCCTTCGGCTTTTCTTCAAGAATACAAAAATACAAACGCAAAATAAAAAAAATAGGAAGGGGATTTGAGACTTTCATGCCACTTTTGAATCTTTTCCTCCTTTATCCATGTCTTCAATGTCCATGTTTTGAAAAGGAGGAATGAACATCGAGGTGTTGGAAATTACTTTCCCCCCTTTTATGGACTAAAAGCCTTATAATGTGGCGATTAAAATTCAGCCTTGTGAGGTCATGAGTCATGAGATGTACGAGGATTAGGCCGTTCTAAGTAATCATTATCCCAAAGCAAAGACCGGCTATTACTCCACTTTCTAGAGTATATTACACAAGGAATACATGCTAGGAATTTTACTCATAGTAAAATACTTATTTATAGTATATTACTAATGGTATCAAATATTCAGATATTATAATATTTCAGATATATTCAGATATAAAGTACTCTTACGCAAATACCTGAGTATGTATAAGTAGGAGCATATAAGTATGTACATGAGAGCATAAGTGTCAGACTGTTAGGTATACCTATATAGCAAGATATGATTATCGGAGAATTTATTGATACTTTGATACTCTTTGGGTCAACTCAATAATGTACATTGTCTCGAGCTAGTTTTCCATTGAGAACCTTTCCAAATGACGCTGTTTGCATGGAGGACGGGTTAAAGTTTGGAATTCCTAATGACCTAATAATCTCCATGCTCATCTCGCCTATTCCTTGGTTTCCCTCTCTTTTGTCAGAGATCCATGGCTGAAGTTCGAGTGAGAAAGGGCAGAGAGATATTGGGGAAGCGACAGAGTTAAATGGACGAAAACGGGGAAGCTTCCGGAGGATTTAGTAGGAACAAGACGGAATGCAGAGTTATCACGGGCTCAGTGTATCTCGAACTCTTTTCATTTCATCTTCTGTCAACGGAGGAAAACTTACGGCATTTTATCAAACATATCAAAACAAGCTTCCCTGGGATTTATGTTGGACTGTCAATAGTTTAGGAATATTTTACCGGAGAATTTTCCTGTTCCAAAATTCATATCAAGTTTAAATTATGTATATGGCTTTATTTCTATTCTAGATAAATACATGAAACAATACATTTATTGTAAAGTCTCTCTACTATATACCTTTGTAAGTCCATATTTATTTTCCTTATAGGATATTTCTATATATATTTTTATATATAGGGAAAAGAGTCTTTTAAAATCAGTGAAACCATATTTAGATTTCACCTTTTTTTCTTCCTTGGCTGGGTGAGAAAAAAAGGGAAAGTTTTGAAATCCAATGAATCCATTCCTTTTTCAATTTCCTCAGATCGAGAGAAACAAGACTCGGTTAGAGAAGAATTCTCCACGCGGAAAACAAATACAAATGGAAATGTTGTTTGTTTTTTGTATATTCAAGTCCTATAGTCTACCCTGTCAATGCTTTGGAACTGGAAACGATCATGTGAATGTGTATGTTAAATACTCCCATATTCATTTATACCATACAGAATTGTCTATATGCTCCTCGCTCTGTTCTCCTTGTTTTCCCTCTTGGAAATTCTTCACCTTTTCTTGGTGGAAATAAAAATTGAATTTCATTTCTTCTCCCTCCTTCCTTCCCAGCATTTCCAAATACTCAAATTATGAAAAAATATTTACAAACCCGAATGGAGAGACATCCCTCCTTAGCCAACCATACATTCAATAAAGAACTCCAAGAATTCTAATGCTCAAAACTCAAGTAAAGAATATTCGCTGAAAATCATACCCTAATATTGAAAATATTCAAAGGAACATATTTACATAACAAAAATATTTTCCTCTTGTGCATTGTTCATATGTGTATACTTAATATTCACTCATATATCATATATATCACCATATGTGATATCATTCATATTTCACGTATAAATGAACGACATTCATCAATATGAAACAAATGTATGCAAGCTGTGTTTGTGCGCATAAAAGCTTGTTAAAAACTTTTTTCATAAACAAATTTTTTTAAATTCCTTCCAATTCACAAGAAACTCATTTAAAAACTTTAAATTTATATATTTAAAAATAAAAACTAGCGAATGCCTATGAAATATAAATGTTGGAACAATCATGAAGCGTCTTAACAAGAGAAACTTAAAGGAATAATTAAGGGAAAAGCCCGAGGAAATGAATTTTTTTTAAAAAAAGGCTATTTTCTAGCGTGGGGGCGTAAGAAGACAATTTCCCAAGCCAATAAAGTTATAAGGGAAGAAAGGATATTTGATATATCGAAAGAAATAAAGAGCAAAAGCTCATCGACATCCTGTGAATCCTATGAATATCATTACGCCCGTCTTCTCAATGAGTTTCTCGGAGTAATAGGAAGGGAATTGGGAACGGAACTTTTCAATTAGTATTAGGAACACGGGAGACACACACACACGTACAATACTTGACTCACATATACTCATATCCCCTCATATCTCTCTTCATGTTCTTCATGCCTTCATGTGTTGGAAGGAAGGGAATTTCGTGTTCGGAATCAAGGGTTTTTTCTTCCTATAAACTCCAAATGGCTCATTCGCTTCCTCCCAAACTAGCCATTTTTTACGTTTTGGAAACCTCAGGCTTGAAGGAATTACAAATATATGCATAAGCCGATTTCTTCGCTTTCGACTCCCATTTCAACAGCCGTGGAAGTAATTTCCCCCTTTTCTTAATTTCCCAATTTCATTATACAAATCCCCATTCAAATGGCCAGTATTTAAGCAAAGATTATTTTATGCTAAATTCGTTATAGAGGCATATTAGCTTAATTGTAATGATCACCAACCTTTGAGAATTATTCCGAATATTTTTTTTTATGATTTTAGTATGAAAATTAGCAAAGTAATGAGGGCATATAGGAAATCATGGAATTGACCTCGTTTTAATAAAAACCATAAGTATAATTTTCTATATTCCATGTGGTTTTAGTTAGTTGGATTTTGCTATAATGATTAATGCAAGGCCATTAAGTGAAAAGCCAAAGAAGAACCGATAGCGATATGCTTTGATTGGCACAGAAGTCTTCATTTGGTGCTGGGGTAAATAAACAAGGAAATTCTCATGTTTGTTATTTCATCAGAGAGAGTAAATAGACAGACTATTAATATTCTCCCCCTTTCTTCCTATCTCTCAATCCAAATGATAATTTAAACTCCAATTTTCATTTTCATAAATGAACGACTCGGAATCAATATGCAAATTGGAGAATAACATTTTACCCTAATAAAATACAACGAGAATGCATTTCCCCGATTTAATTCTCCTCAATTTCCATACCAAAGGATCAGGAAGAGAAACGGGATATTCAAGAATTAGACTTTCTCATACATACATTAAGTCAGGATTTCTTTCTCAAAACTAGCAATATTTATCGTTTCACTTTGTTCATTAAAAACTCATAAGTGTAATAATATCTATAAGTGAATATATGCAAGAATTGATTCAATTCCTAAAATCCAAATTTATTTTTAATGATCAAGAATACTGAAATAATGAGAAGGAATAATGGAATATTAGGAATTCGCTCAACCTTTGGAATTGTTTTATGGGTGTTTTTATCGATGAACCTTTATCGATGTTTTTATCGACTAAAAGTTGAATGATAATTCGTTTGATATATTTATTATTTATTGGGCATAAGAATGGTGATTTGAAAGGAAGAATCAGATTCGACTCTCCATTGCGAGGTTGAAGGGCAATTCCATTAGGTAGATAGACATTTATTCCAAGCGGATTCTCATACTTTTACTTTTTTATTTCTTGCTAGAGCCGTGGACGCAAACGTAGTAAATATGAGCTCTCACATGACCCTCATTCTTTCTTCTTACTTACTTAATGGAAAGGATCCTCATCTCCTCTTAGGTAAAATGTTAGGACGAATTTGGAAAAATTCCAGGGCAGCCTTTTTATTTATTTAAGTAAGGTATGGAGAGGAAAGTGGAAAAGTCGGTGGAGTTTTTAGGTGTGGAGAGATTTGCTCCACAGGTTCCTCCGGTCCCTCCGCAGAGCTCCGTCCGCCCATGGAGGGGCGTGGAGGGCAAATGGATTTTATAAGTGGGATCAAAGTGGAGTGGGACAAAGATAAAAAGCACGAGACAAGTCTGCGCTCCTCATGAGGATCCGAGTGAGATTGAGTGGCCTATCCTTATTTATTCCTTTTTATCATCATCTCTAATATCCATCCAGCTGAAAGGTCAGGAATCTCACAAGGGGTCGGAGCGATGACAGGAGGAGGCCCATGACTATTTCATAAATTCAATTTTTGCCAAAAGTGCTTTCCCTTTTGCTTCGGCCCACTCAGGAATTCCCCCATCCATCTTTTGATCGGTGGGGGGATTGTTAATGCCTTTAGCGCCTTAATTCCTCTCCGCTCACACCTCGTGCTGGAGGGATGAGAAATATTTTATGAGCCTCCTTATAATTGTTTCAGCTCGCTCCCTCTCATGAAGATTGATAGACCATTTACTTATGCATGCATCGGGCGGGTCTGCCAGGCCCTCCACATTAAAAACTACGAACCTGCAATGCGATTTTCCCATTTAAAAAACCGAATTCTTCTTTACCTTTGCCTCCCTCCGTTCCCTTGAAGGAATTTTATTATCTTTTTAAGATTCACCGCATAAACACGGGCGGCATATTTTCCTCATTTCTCCCCGACTTCTCCCATTCTCGTCCCGAGAAACTCTTCCAAAACTTGCACATGAGTTGAACAGAAAACTCGGGTCAACTGAGAAATTATGGGCGGGATAATAACAAAGAGAAACCAACCACGACATGAGACACCAAACAAGGAGTTTTTGACAATTCCTCCACCTATGCATTAGCCAGCGAGAAGTGAATTCAAATTGAAGGGGAATCTCCCATATATATCCCCAAATATATTCCCATATATGTATTTATTTCCATGTACTGTGTATTAGCACGGTATCATAAACACGACCATGGTCTCTCTCCATTTACATGTGCGGAACATATAGGATTGACGCTTGGGGTTCTCCCCTGGACATTAAGACTTGTAAGTGAAAGTAGTCATAAAGCCCGGATATTATGTGTATGAGATGTATAGGACGTAATTCCCTCTTGGGTCGCATGTATGGAGGCCATTCGGAAGGTCGGCGCCGGAGAAGCGCCCAGTCGACTCAACACACCGTGAACTTCCCCGTAAAACCAGAGATGTACTAAAAAGGAGGCTCAATTACGATCAAGGGAAATTGTTATTGATTTCACTCGTCCCATCCCACACTCACTTCATTTTCATATGATTCATGCTGGGAGACGAGAACTACCAACCTCATTGAACTTATTGCCCATGAAATAATACAAGTTTCACATGAGCAAAATCGAGTTGTTTCTCAGGATATTCCGTCAGGACGTGACGGATCATTGATACAAGGCTAACATGGTGTTCATATACATTTAGGTATATCTGAGCTCAGGGGCTCGGATAGGAATGAGAATCTAAGTGTTGGGTTCCATTATCTGTTCATAAAATTTTAAATTTAAATTCAACCTTGAGGCGCCGGAGGTTTGGGAAAAGTCAGGGATGTTGGAACGCGAGTCGGGTGACGGGCCCGAGGACGCTCATCCAGATTTCAATTCTCCCCTTATTATTCTACGCTCTTGTATTTATTGTTCCGAGAGTCCCTTCTTACGGCTTAATAATCATCCGAGACGGAATGAAGCCCTGAGCACAAACTCCATTCAGCCACATACCCCCGAAAATATTTCGTATCTCTCTCGTACAATTTTCTCTCGTATGAGTAATGGTCTCTTTTTCTTTTCCGACAGCCTCGAAATCAAAAATGGCAAATTGTAGGGAGGAAGCGAGGGATTGAGGCCATGGCTCAATGACAGCCTCATCTGCATTCGCCCCCTGGTTGATCCTAGGGATTGGGGAAGGGAGCTTTGTCCCGAAAAAACCCTCATCCACCTGGGTCACGTGGCTGGGAGATGTAAGGGGAAGTGAGTGGCTCTCGAAGTGATTCTCTTCAAGGACCCTACAAGTAGTGGGAGAGCAACAAGCTCCGATCCTCCTATCATCCCACCTATATCTCCCTTGGACCAACATTCCTTTCAACACAACTATTCCACTTTCAAGTAGCCAAAGAACCCCAAGGCCCTTTCCACTCGTTCGCCACCCGCATACAACCAAATTTCTCTTCTCTGCGAAATATGAAATATTAAAATGTACTCAGTGCCGTAGACATCTATAGCTCAAACTTCCTATTTATGGCTTCAACTATTTGGAGGGAGAATAAAGAAATTTTATTCCCTGCCTAATCCAACTGTTACGTTTACTTTTCTCTTTCTTTTTCATATGGAAAACAGGACCAGAAGACTTGCTACATACATACATACAAAGGCTTGCTTACTTCCATTTTGTAGACATAAATAATAGTTAGAGTTAATACATATATATATATATATAGCAATATATTATCTATACTTATTTTGAAGATAATATATCTCTGTTTAAAATATGTCTTTTTATATTAATCTGGTATTTATTCATATATAGAACATATCTAGAAAGCTATCTGTAGTTAGAAATGAATTATGTGTATGAGGAAGATGCAGGTAGGTTTTGAGAGATCTTTTAGTTTTAGTACTATAGTATTATAAGAAGTAGCGGGGTTTTAGTATGGCATAATAGGAAAGAGGAAAGTGCATAATAAGACCCCGGAGAAAGTCCTAATGGAACTAGAATGGAGAACAGTGGAAAATATTGGGGTTTGGTAATGTAGAGCGGCTTAGGGAAGTGCCCAGGGACGGGTTTTTATTAAGATGGAGCCTCGTCCACCTCGACGACATTCATGGGCTTTCATCATTGAGAGTGAGGAGTCTGAGGAATTCGGGCTGTCATCGAAACTTCCTCTCGGACGCAGAACATGAGAGAGACATAAATAGGGAGAGGAATCCCTTGTGGAATCCTCTTTGTTTCATCAGGCCAAGATAAGGGGAACCAAGAGATGTAATGCATTCAAAGCTCCATAGCCCACCGCGCTCGGCTGCACTCAGCTCTCCTCTCTAGGCTATGCAAAAGCCCGAATTCGGAGGAAACAAATTTACTCGGCTCATGATAAGGGGAAAAATCTCATCTCGGGACTCGCTAGGGAAATCTCTCCTTATAACTTTTCGATCGCCACTTGGTTCCGGGCGGATGTGTGGGGGGAAGGTCAATTAACCGAGAGACGTGACGGGCAATGAGGAAGCGGGTGAGATGGAGATGTTGGGGCGGCGACAGTTGTTTGCTGTTCCTCCAAATGAATATTTAAACTCGATTTTAATATGAAGAATAGGAGTGATCTACATGAGAATAAGACCTTGCTCCAAACACGGCAACTCCTTCGGAGAAACCCGAATTTATTATTCAATTTGCACATCCGAACTTTTTTCTGTGGAACTCGCGGTGTATTTGCAATGCAAATGGAGGGCCCTTTGTCTTCCGCCACTTGGACGCGGGTAGTGGCTAGGAGCTGGAGACTCCAGAGAACTCTCATACCTCCGCCTTTAATTACTCTTACTCCAGCAGAGGGGTATTGGAGTCTCATTGAATTGGGCGGGACATTCATTTCCTTCGCCCTTCGTTGGTTCCCGACTAAGAGCCCGTCTTAAAATCTCCTCTTTCAAATGAATGGGTCCCTGGAGTCAAACGGCCCTTTTTTTCCTCAGAGGCCAAATGGACTTGGCGTAATTCGAAGGAGTTCCCTTTTATTTCTCCGTCGTCCTCCCGGACTCCCAGGAAGATAAATCGCGGCGGAGGGCGGGCGAGGGAGCGAAGGGCCAAACCTCGGGGGTTAATGATGGAAAACGCGGAGATAAATTAAAAGGAGGTGCGGGGATAGAAGCCCAGGAGAATTTGACCGGAACTAGGAATCTCCACCGACGTGACTCAAATTCCTCCGCCCCGATTTTTCAATAAGAGTAGAATCCAAAGGATTAGCCGAATTAGGAATGTTATGCTCAGAGCCAATAACTTTCCCTCCCCGTCAGTCCTGATGAATTTAGAGCCAAAAACCCGCCATGGCCTTCTAACGAACGCAATCGATCCTCGACGAGAGTTTAATATTATTAAATGAGACTCTCCTTAGCCAAATCTGCGTTTCGAGAAGAAGTGAAGGATTAGAGCCCTTGATTAAAAATTTCACACTTTCCCTTTTGTTGATTCAACTCAAATTATTCTCCTTGTTCTCCATCATCCCCTCTTGTTCCCACTCCACTACTAGAGAAATTAATTTCCAAATTTGAATACAATGATAGATTAATTAACAGATTTTTTTCATTCTTCCAACGCGGAATATTCATTAGCCCTTTTTATAATCGGATGTCAAATCCCTCGTCAAACGTATTCTATTTACTCTATTTATAATTCATATTTTTAAGGAGTCAAGCTAATTATTGAGCTGCTAAATGCCAAAGAACCTAATTTTTTCCACTTTTGATTGGCGGATTGAAATAATCAAATTCCTAGCTGAGTCCTTGAATAAAGATACTTTTGAGCTTAGAAGTTCTGGGCCCATTAAAGGAATCTCCATTGTGTGAATATTCTAGGGAGTTATGTGTTGGCAAGGGGAAAAGAGTTGGGAGAGATAATTCAATTAGCAACTCGTTAATGCCTTCCCCAGCAGGAGGACCAAACTTTTGTCATTACTCTTTTGTCTCGAGATATTTTTGTGGGAGAACTCCGAGTTTTGATTTGCTTCGGGTTCTGCTCAGGTTTCCCCCAAGAATTGAAATTACAATCCCTGGTTGGATCTGAGCTTCAAAGAGCTCCCGGGCCGAAGGCGAATAAAAGGTTGGTTGTTTGGGCACTCGGGTCCTTGGACCCCCGCCAGGTTCCATCAAGCCCGCCATTGATCCTTCTACGGCGGCATTTAGTCCATATCTGGATCCCAAACGATCCACGTCTGGATGATCCCGGGATGGGACGTGAGGCCTACTGAACGTGAGGAATTGTCTCGAGTCAAATGCGGTTGATTAGGAGGAATTACTGGCGGCGGGAACGGCCGTGTCAAAATATTCATGGGATCGGGAGCGGTTGGTCCCAGGGAGAGGCTCGAAACAAATTGGCTTAATCATCCCCGGTCTAGAGAACGAGATAGCGGCGGTCCCCAAAGAGACCCTCATCCATCCGTCGCCTGCTGCCGATCCGCAAATTAAGCTTGTTCCCCCTTCATTACACGGCTATTTGATTAGCCCGACATCCTTCCAACGACTCCAAGTGAGCAGAGAGGAACTGAGTTTTTAATTCTTAATTGGAATTTGAGAGTGAGGAGAGCCATAAATTAGCGCAGTTCTTTTCCGACCCTCCTTTACTTCTTTCGCCTATTTTTCCTTGAGCTCCTTGGGGTAATTGAGAAATAATGGAAAAATTGTGAAGGAAGGATCTCGAGCTAATGAGATTTGTCCACACGGTCCTCGAAGAGTAAATTGAAATGTGGGGGGAGACGCTATAACTCTCCACTAGGCTCTCCGGAACTGGCGGGAGTCAATGAGCTCCGAAGGTCCCGGGTCCTCCCTTAATAGAAACTTATTTCCGCGGAGTCGGCGAGGAAATGAAACTCTTGGCCCATTTGGATGGAAGCCCTTGAGGAGGCGACTCAAATCCCCGTACATATTTCACCTCTGGCTTTGGCTGGTGAGTTGTGCGGAGCGTGAATGCGAGCCATCTAATTACGCCGCCTCCCTCCCATGAATCACAATGTAATAATTTTTTCCACCCCTCGCCTAGCATAAACATCCCGAAAGAGGCTCATCTCACTTTTATGTCCTTCCCCACGGGGGACGTTTATTATTAATATTGAGATAAATATGAAGGGGCCCTTTTCCCCACCTGTCTCTCCCTCGAGGAAATCAATACAAACACACACAATCTCCTTTCGCACTTCTCGAAAATGCACATCTCAGTATGACATGCACTAGTCAGAAGGAGTGGGGATGAGCCCAAGTTCAAGCCTTTGGGATCTGAACGGCTCTCAATAATCCGGGTTTATCGGAGGAGTTAGGCCAAGGACCCGGGAGAGGTCCGAAATCCTGTTCATGAGCGGGTCATTATCCTTCCTGACCGGAGACCCGACTCCACTTGAGAAATCCAATATGAGGGCGGGAAATGGGAGAATTAAAACAAAAGGCCAGTTCTTCTTGAGTCTCCGCTCGTGCTTGTCCTAATCCCCAACTCAGCCAAGTTGACTTGAACTTCCTTTGGGTCATTTATGAGTTTGGACTCGCCGTTGGCCTCCGATAATTCATGGGAAACTTTCTCGCTGTCTCTCTCCCAAGTTTTAATTCCTCGTCGGGCAAAAAGGTTCTTCTAACCTTCCCTGTCCTTCATATCCGCCCGTGAAATCCGCATCATCTCCTTGAAGAATCCTAAGGAAGTCTGGAACGTGGAAGTCCTCCAGAATAGCATGTAGGCCACGAGATCCTTCCCATTGTGGCGTCTCGGCATAATGGATGGAAATGGAGGGGTTAAATGGGAAGATGAAAGCCATTGAAAGGTTTGGTTGGGAAGCCGGGAGATGTGGCGGCCCCGGCTTCTCACGGCTCACCTTTCTCTAATGCGGAAAAATGGGGGACGCGCTGAGGAGGTCCATTAATTATTGCATTATCCAGACGGGCTAATAAATAAGCCCCCGGGTTTCCAAAAGGCCCATTGATCCTCCTCAAGGGCCTAAAAGCCTCTCTCGGATATGAAAGAGGAAGGGTGCTATTGAGCCGCGATGGACCGTCCGCGACAGGGTCACTTCCTTCCGCCTCCGAAATGAGTAATGGAGCCTTGGCACGAGGGAACTCCCTCTACACGATGAACCTCCTTGGGCCAAGGGCCCTTCGATTCGGATTCGGAATGAAAGCTGCCATTAGGATACTCGATGGCTCCATTAACGAGTGTCTATCTTACGCCGAAGGGGCTCCTGAATGACAGACTCCACTTCCGCCCACCTTCGCCCATCTCTCAACCAACCCATCACTTAACTCGGATAAATCTCCCATCTTCCCCCACCACTCGTCTTCATTACACCCCGCATTTCCTCCCGTCACGAGAGTCCTTTCCAAAAGCCCCACCACGAGGACAAACAGAGACGGAATTCGGGCGCTAAGACCCTCACGTTTCGACTCAAACTGGCGACTTAACTCCTAAGCTTTCTCCCCAGCTGGTCTCAGACCCGCGTTCCCGACGGGCGTCCCAGGGAATCATCCACCGGGATAAACTATACACCATATATTTAATGCAGGCTATTTAATGCACACTATATATTTAATGTACACTATATTTTAATATGTAAACAATATGTATTTAATATAACCAAATACCCTTGAATAAATAATGACGGCGGAGTTGCATAAATGCATGGAAAGGAATATACCAGGGAATGTACCAGGGAGACAAGGACAAGATCCATGATAAACTCACTGAAATATTTGGCTGGAGAAATGTTGAGAAGGAAGGGAAGTGCGATAAGTGTGGTGGCTTAGTTCCTATTACATAATTTGATATGGAAATTGAGTGTGCAAAATGAGCCCAGACATGTGTGTTGATGGTCATTCTGGACTTTTTTTCCTTCAAATGAGGGAAATGAGGGAAATCCTTGGGAGATTCATGAGATAAGGAAACAATGAGCTCACCGGTTTCCGAGTTTAGCTTAGGTGCCGTGTAAGTTGAATTCCATTGCCGGCGGTGGCCGCGAGCGACCACACACTCACGGCCTTCAGAACAACACAAGGAAGGAGAAGCGGAGGGCTCGGGCGGAGGAGCAGGACTGAGTGGAAGAAGAGTGGAGGAGACGGAGAGAAAACCCGGGAGGTTCGACGAGGCTTGCGCCCCTCCGTGCCCCTCATCATACATGTGAGGAGTCTATATGGTTGTGAGAAGGAACGGCTATGGGCGTCAGGGCGGCGATTGCTGAATAATAAAATTTGAGAATGATTATCTGGCTTACTCGAGCCGTGTGGGTTTCAAAGGGTGGCGGTGGTGGGCGATGGACGCGGGCAATGAAGTGCGAGGGCCATTTTTTCCGGATCATTTGGTCCAGATTAGAAAGTCGGGTTATTAGGGAAGGAACGTCTCATAATCATATCTCCCCTTCATTGGGCGGAGTTGGGAGGATGCAAAGACTGTTTCAATTAGGCATAATTGTGGCCGGGTGACCCACAGAGTCCGAAAGAATCAATTGACCACATTTCGCATTACCAAGTGGTCGCTTTATCTCCTTTTATGGCTCTGGGCAGCCACAGATCATCTCCCCGCCGGGTTCCCCGCCTCCGCCACCCGTCAACCTAATGGGGGAATTACTCTTATTTTACGCCTCCTCCTCCCGAATTCCCAATTCCGCAGACTTATTGCTCAGATTCTTCTCCTAATGGACCGCAGACTCATTTTCTCTCCGGTCATCAGATTCTTGCGAGGAGTTCGGGCGGCCCGCGGAAGATTCTCTCGATGAAATAGATGGGGGGAACTGGGGAACCAAATGGATCCAATACATTTCCTATCCATCGATTCTCACCGAATTCATCTCTTCCGCTCGACTGTTATTATTGGAATTTCAATTCCCTCCACCCAAACAAACAGATTGGGGAAATTGTAAGACAACAGGAGAAAGAGACGCGGTTGAGGAGAGGGAAATTCCATTACGGTCCTTCACTTCCACTTCCTCTCGACAAGCCCAAGACATCCCCCGTGCACTCACACACTTGAAATCCCCCATAGCCCCTCACGTGTCCACCCAGGATCTACTGAAAACACAGCTATAAGAACATATGCTCCAATTCCACTTTCCTTTCACTGCCCCTTCAATTACAAGTGAAATGAGAGCGAAGGGAAAGGCAGAATAAATTACAGGTCACATCTCATTCCCAACCAAAGACCAACTTCTCCCAGAACCAAATCTCCTTCTCTCATAGTGAATTTCGTATAGGGCTACATAGAAAGCATTTAGGGATGGATGACAAAAGGAAAAATCCTCCGTGTCATTTACTCCAATGTTTGTACATTCTCAGATTCCTCGCATTTCCTTTCAAATGGGAAATATCATTAAAAATGTTGTGTGTTCTCCAAACCGCCATTAGTATTCTCATTTGTATAGAGGAGTACTTCCCCATTGTCCTCGCTCCTTTCACTTTGGAGAGAAACTAGAGGAGGTTCTTGTCTCCTCCTCATCTTCGATCCCAAGGCGACGTTTTCCTTCCATTCAAAAACTTATAATTGAAAGTGAAAAACCGAGTGAGCGAGTCATTCATTCTTTCACACCTTTGGATTTCCATGTTCCCCCACAACTTTCCAACTCCCCCAATGGCCGCACATATGGAATCCCTCGGATTTGAAAGTCCTATCTCCCCACAGTAAGCTCCGTTCTTACTGGTAAGTAAGAATTGAGTTGGGCCTTGGATGTCTGCTATATATATATTAAATATGCCCCACGGACCACGAACACTCTTTGGCTTCATATGAGGGATATATGAGCAGTTTAGTCCTGGGAAAGATTACAAAAGAAATTTAATAAAACATAAACTTTGGTTTAACGAAACTTTCTCAATCCCATTTGATTCTTATGAAGACAGCCTTCATTGATTTATTGTTTGAAAAGTTAATGTTCCGTCTCTTACCTTTTTTGTTTCTTTCATTATTCCTTATTACGGATCTCGGCGTCATCCCAGGAAGAGAACCAAAGGACCCTTCACTTATACTAATTTATTACAACGAACGAGGAAAAACATCTCTTCACACAAATAAATGGGCACGAAGGATCGGAGAGCTTTTGAACTTTTTAAACCACTTTGTCCTATGCACTCTTTGCATATCATAAATATATTGATAGCCATACATACGTGGAATAGAAATATTTTATGTGTATAAAAAATATATATATATATATTCCGTGTGGTTACTCATACGGTCGGTGTACTCAGACTGAGCATATTGGGAGCTTCTAAAGAGAAAGAGCAAAAAACATCGGTTCATTTTATCTTCTCTATGTTAAATGGAGGGTTTTTAAGTGTTTTACGTCGGAGGATTCTTGATGTATAATTGCTTTTTAAGTTATATAATTCAAAGATAATCGAGTCTAAGAAGCTTTTAAAATAAAGCGGTCCTTTGAAAAATGCATGTCTTCCGGTGTCTTTGCGGAGCCATTTGGATGTTGTGTGCTAGAGGAACGATGAGCAAGATGCAGGTTGTTGAGCTGAGAGAAATCTCTCTGCTTTCCCCTCCACTTCACCGCGAATCCTTAACTAACTGGAAAGGGGAAACTTCCTTTCACTTCCACTACACCGTCCCCGTATTTATTAGACTCTCAGAAGCTTACTTGGGACTCGTGTGGGCTATGAGCCTATATATTCCATCTTCCACTCATAGCTACACCCATCGATGTGGCGCCTTTAATCGCTAGAAAAATATTAAGAAATAAGCATGTGAACAAATCCAATTATGAGCCAGAGCAAGTCAAATACTTTCCTCAGATAAGAGATCTGCCATTACGAGGGGCTTTAACTCCCAAGGAGAACAAATATACGTAGGTGTATGTACATTGCCCAAATCCGCATTATCACAATATTGGATTCAAAAAAGGGAGTTTAATATTATATGTAATAATAACTAAAGATCATCTCGTGCTCGTTCATGGAAAGGCCTCGAGCCTTCAACATACACGTTCTTATCGGCAACAGAGTAAATATCCTTAAAAAATTGCCTCAGCCAAAATAAAATGTGGCTGAGGAAAAATGAGCCAATATATGAATATACCTTCGTTCATCCTTGTCACATTGACAAATATAATATTCCTGGATCTCTAGTTATAATATCAATAGTTATATTGTTATATAATACATAATACTCAACTTTAATACATACATATGACATTATTTACCAGCAGAAATCGGTCACTTGTAAAATTTCTTATTAAAATCATTTTTTGGGCTTAGACATGGCATATTTATATAGGAGATGTGTGAGTGAATTGAGGGGGATTCTTTATTAAAAATGACTCTTTCCATAGCAAGTGAAAAGCAAGCAAAGCTGCGGGTTTTCTTCGGTGCACATCGAGGAACTCCGAGGATCCAACGCGACTCATTTGTACATACTTGGTTGGAAGAAATCTCCTCGTAGGCTGAGTTAAGGAACGTGAATCAATTAAAATTTAAATCTTTTTTAATTGGATTAGTCGGCCATCCTGGGAAGACTCCTCTGTCCTCGTCATTATGAGTCTTGCGGAGTCGGGAAAGGACCGACGAAGGTTCGTGTATTGAATGTAAAAGGAATAAAAAGTCTATTAGCGCTACAAGGGAAAGGATAAAAATCTCCAACTGTCTCATTAGAACCAAACTTTTCTTCTTGATTCCCCATTGTCTGTTTGGGCCAACAAGTTAGGGATTCCACGCTTTGTTTCCCCGCCTGGGAAACTTTTCTTCACCTCGGCGTCTCAAACCCGGGTTTCCTCTCTTTCATATAATTCTCTCCTATTAAGGCCTGGAGGAGGGGCAAGTGGAGGGGTAATTCCATGAAGAATTAACTTATCCTCATAACTCGTGAGAAGATGAGGACCCGTGACTAATCGCCTCCTTTCACCCTCTGTGCGTCTAATGAGGAGAGATATTGAGGAGAATATACTAGGAATTTGGAATTAATAAACCCGGGCTTTGATTAAAAAGGAAATCTCCTCTCATCCCCTGGCATATCCATGTGAATGATAAACAAACCCAAGGATAATACCTAGGGTATAAATATATATGCTATTGATCATATGGCTGACCAAATAGGAAAGTTTCCAGGGCTTAGGAAAACATAGAAACTCCAAGAGTTTATTATCTGGACGGATATGGGGCTAATATGTTTTCTGGTTCATTGTATGTAATTCGTATAAGAGCCGCGAGCTTATGGGCACAATGATATATATTAAATATTTTGGCCAAGTTGTTCAGTGTTCCATTGATGGTCTTAATCTGCCGCCTGGCTCAGTTCTCCCCAACAATCCGCGAACCACTCAACTCGAACTGAATCGCCTCCCGCTCGGTACCACTTAAATGATTGATCTATACTCACCTTTATTTGCAGAGAAATTACTCCACAATTTATTTGCCTTCCTCCACGCGCCTTCATGGGCCAAGAACGAGGAGGAAACCCAGACTATTCGAGAAAGAACCCTAATAGCCGACTCATTTCATCATAATTTTCTTGTAATAATTCAATAAATTATTACAAAAACCCACCTTTTATTCTTCTTTCTTCTTTTAAAGACCATTTGGGGGCACATGAGTCATTGGAAGTCGTAAAAGGAACAAACTCTCACAAACTTCCCCTTTACATCATGTTAAATAATTAGGTATATTTTAATTCTTTGGAGAAAATTAATCTAGTGTCTTTTTAAATTACAAGTTTGACTTTTAGTCAGAATAAAATTCATTAAACTATGAGCAGTAAATTATTCATGACTATAAGACATTATTTAAAATATATATTTTTTATGAAACTTTATTAAATTAATATAATTTATTAAAATTAATTAAAATGCCAAGAGAAATCACATGCTTTTTAAGACTTGTAAATATGGAAATTATAGAATTATTTTATAAAAATTTAGAAATATTAAAATTACTCATTTTATAATAATTTACACTTGATCATATAATTATATTTTCTCGTATTCTTTATTAAGTTAAAAATTAACATTAAAATTTTATTTAAAAAAAACTGATTTTAAACTTTAATATACCCTGCCTTTATATTGAAGGTACTTACTGAGATATAATGAAAGGATTATTAAGCGAGGGATAAGATTTGTTTGACAAGATATTAAAATATCGCTCCCGCCTTTTAATCAGGTCGTTAAATAAATTAAAATTGACATGTTGCATGCTGACTTATCACTAACAATTTCGGCACCAATGTCGCATTTAGTCCAATGTATTTACTAAATTATTTATTGCGTCGTTTCTTCTTTTGTACGTACGTTTTGGGCGGTAGAGCACTTGAGCCTTGAGTGCTTAGGACCTCACAGGTTCGATAACTTGTCTTGGTCTGCAGGAATAATTTCTTCCTCAAGGCTAAAAGGGATTAAACGAGCGTCAATCATGGGATTAAATCCCAATTGGAATTAATGGCTGTCATTTAAATAATTTTCAAGTGGGAAATGATGGGACATAAAAAGAAAATCCGAAAATTGATTCTTTTACACCTATAAGGGCTTTTTGTGTCGGCGATTGAGCCTCAGCCTTTTGTTAGACACCTTTTTCTTTGGACGGGAAATGGTGGAAATGTCTGGTTCGATCGGAGCCTCAGAAGCTTCCCCGAACGCGTCGACCGGGAAGGAATCCATGTACAAAGAGAGCAAGTTGGTGCTGAGGAAGAACACGGCCAAGAACGTCCAGAACTTCATGGACAACTAGATGGCCAACCAGAAAGCTCCCCGAACAAAATCCCCATCCTCCTTGTCGTTTCCTAAGACCAAGAGGAGAGCACATGTATTGATTCGGGGCTACTCAGGCGAGACTTTCCAAGTTTGAATGATGTTTGATGTTTCAGTCTCGTGGAGAGGAGCGAAGTGTCCAACTTCCCTCTAATCTCCCGGCCCAAATGGAAAAAGGCAAAAAGGCATAAATAAGTTCCTCCACTCTCGGGCTCAGACACAAGGGGAGGTCAAAAGGGCTTCCACTCCACGGCCCATTCAAAAAACTGGAAATAATTCCCAATCTGCTCTGCAATTAAAGAATAACCAGGAAATCCAAACTCAATTTCATATTCTCTTTTCTATCAAAACTCTTTCCCCTGATCAAATACACCAGAACTCACGAGATTCTATATACTTTTCCCCATGTAAAGAGTTTTGCCCAAACTCCCGAGGTAACGCGCTACTTGGCTAGGCCAAAGTATAAGACTCGGAGAAAAACAAATGTACTTTAATGTTACTGATTCATTCAAATGGTTTGGAGTTCGTCGTGGTTGAGCGGCCTTTTCACTTTTTCTCAACTCCTTTCAATATTCCTCCATATGGCGCTCCAACTTAGCAGAGATATATGAATCAACCATACTTATTATATAACACATATATCCTCTATATTCGTATAAATAATAATATAAATTCCATTCTGACTAATAAACTACCATGTATGAAAGTTATGTAAGTTTTAATAAGCATATGGTGAATCTAGGACAAGGGCATTTAATTTGAATTTTAAATTCAATTTTAAATTTGAATTTACTTCATTAAGGCTCTTTTAATTTCCTTGGTTAAATTTGGGATTTTGGTCATATGAATCCGAAATTAAAAAATAAAATCTGAGACTTTGAGGATTTGAAAAATATGAAAAATAAGTCCAATTTGAGGATTAATTAAAAACAAGAAGACTTGCTCGTGTTCGTAAGTCGTTTAGATGTATTTATTATAAAATGAATGATCAGTTGAGTGAGGAATGAATTTCCTCCTAGACAGTTTTCCGGATCCAATTAAAAAGAAAAGTAGGACGTGGTTCCTCGTTCTCATCAACTCATACTGGTTAATTATGGTTTTTAAATAGTTTATGGGCGTAATGAATCCATGTAATTAAGACTTGTTCATCCGTGAGCTCGGGTTGGGCTATGAGAAGTTTGAAAGTCTGTGAATCAAACTTGGATTTTTCCCTTCGTGTGTGTGTGTATGTGTTTGGAGCAGGCCGTGGACATTCTCTATTGTCCCACTGTCCCTTCTCCCCATCCCGAATTCCGGAGGTGGACAAGGGGGAAAGTCTTCAAAGGTTCTATAGAAAAATTATCCTTTCCACTTGAAAACTTTTCCCTAAGTTTTCCTTCAATCCCTGTACAGCAACTTTCCGTACACTATTATTATTCGTCATTCAAGGACTTTGCCTCTCTACTTTTTCTCTCGATCAATCCAAGAATATTCCTCCCAATAATGATGGGCTTTAAGAACAAGGATTAAAACTATATAATTAAATATTATTTCATACATTTATTATTATTATTTATTTATTAACCCCATAAATGAATTAAATATATAATTATAGGTATTTAAGAATATAATGTCTTACTTATTTTACCAATTAACTTTTTTTCGATTTGGATTTTTTCGATTTGGATTTAAATTTAATTGAATAAATTTATATTTTATCTTAAGTTCTATCAATAAGTTCTATTTTCATATGGAATTAAAGAGTTTTAATTAATCTGAGGTTTGTAATTTGAAGATCCGGACGAAGAAGCTATTAAATGGGGAAGGAGGAAATGAAAGGACTGAGAAACAGAGGGAATTGATTAATTCCTCGCATAATTTGTGTAAGTTGTAATGGGGAATTGATAATTATTCCTCTCCTCTTCCCCACGTCTGAAGACCGTCCTCGTCTCTCGGCTGTCTTCAATTAATGATGGAAATTGAGTGAAGGGAAAGTCGGAGTCATTTAAACGATTATTCCTACGAGGATGCGGGGAAGTTGAGAAAATTTGCGGGACAAACTTTGTCTCTCGTCGTCTCTCGAGGTGAAGTTTCAGAGCTGAAAGTTTCCTTTGAGGATTTATTGATTCCTGGGCTTGGCGATTGTTTACCCGCTCAAACTAATCATTGGGACTAATTAAAAATTCAGATTTGGCTCAAGATCTTAATTTGGTTATTTTAAGGATAAATTAAGATCTTGTTAATTAGGGACTAGAGGGTCCTCATTACCATATTACAACCTTCACTATTGAATTTGATGGTCGTCTGGAGAGGTTGAGGGAAATAACTTGAACAAGAGATCCAACTTGTATTTAATCCCATCCTTCACACTCTCAATGAGCTTCATAATATATTCTCAGAATGAGATAAGAACTTCAACTCTCCAAAAACCTATATGCCATATAGGAAGTAATTCATTGAGCTATCTTGAGCATTCTTGTAAAGTCCTAGTGCTCATCCCGGAGAACTTGGAAATTAAATACGCGGGCCTTGGATGTGTCTTGGGGTGAATGGGTGTAGCTGATGAGGTTGAGGTCGCTTGTTTCCACCCGGGTGGAAATGAGAACTCGACTGGGTGAATTTCATACGGACATTAGCGGATCCTCCATTGTGTTGGGAGTCATTAGTAAGCAAAGAGCTTTCACACTTCGTCTTCCCATTCGGGCTCGTCTTTTACAAGTGGTTGCCTGAGGGCCTGGCGGAGAAAGTCCAAGTTTCCTAAATGTTCTTCGCCACATGAGCAGCCATTCTCTTGATCTTGATCAAACAGTGGATGGTTCTCCTTTATTGCTCGCTCCTCTCCACGACCCCCATCCTGGAAAATAAGGGCTCGAATAAAAGAACAAACAGAGATAATAAACTCTTTCCATATTCCGGATTGGATCGCGGAGCTGGCGTCCAAATGGCCCATTGCCTCCAATTCATCTTCCAGGAGAAGGAGACGAAATGAATATGTTGGGATCAATCCATATAACTGCTCCACTGCACAATTGTCCATTAGGCGGACTTAATATCTCGAACAGATCCTCATTCCCCAACAAGAGACTCAATCATGAGTTCATTGTTTATATCTCCTTTATGTTACGAGCCTTGGCTCCTTGGGAACATAATATCGGGGTTTTCTCAATTTACATACGAAGAAAAAAAATGGGGGAGAAGCGGACATTTGATACGATGAATCCTTATTGGATTTTCCCTATATGCTGCGGGCTGAGTCAAAAGGCTTTTTCCGTATAGCTCCCATGTGCGGAACATTGGAAACATAGGAGCTCAGACCCAAGGCGGAATAAATAATATGAAAGGGAAATTCAGGTATTTTCTTGAATCCCAGAGAGCATTTTGGTCTTTTAAAACCTTCTTTGGACTCTTAATGCTTTTCCAATCACCCATGGCAAGAGAATGAGAATTCATCAAAGTGAATTCACAAAGACTCCGCTCGAAAAGAAACTCAATTTGGTAAATTAAGAGGAAGATGAGAGGAGTCTGAAAGTCTCTGCTATACACACACTCACTTGACTCTTCCGAATCAAATGGACTCCCATGTACTTTACACAATAAGCATTAGAAGGAACCGAGGAAGGCGGAGCACCCGAGTTACTCAAAGAAGATCGCTTTGAACACAAATAAATGGAATTGAAATGAAGGGGAATATAATAATATTCCCTCGTCCGGCTTCTCCTTTAATCATATAGCTCATCATCATATTCAAATATAGAAACCATGAAAAATAAACTGTATTGTATATAACACATCTCGGAGGATATACATATAGTATGAAAACAGCTCGCATTTTCTCTCTAATGAAAACTCCTTTATTTTTTTATATTCGTCCGCTTACATTTCAATTTTCTCCCGCCATTTTGAAGGATTCGAACTGGTTCGAACCGCGAGAGTTCAAACGACGCTACAATAATAAGAAGCTTATTCGGCGGAATCCTCGACATGATTTCCTCCCTGCGTGGAATGAGGAAGTGTGAGAAGATGATCTGGATGTGATTTCTCGACGTTTCTTCTACGTGCGTCCATTCCGCGGCTCTCATATCTGGTGGCATTAGGAGGTTTCTTTTTAGTGAAGACAAAGGACCGGACTCGTGATCAATAGCAGAGGGTGAGGAAACGTGCGGCGCAAGATATTTACTCTTTCCTTCCGGAATAACTTGCGAATATATTTCCCCTATCCAGCGACCCGTACTTGGCCATTTCCCTCAAGATGAGAAATCGGTTGACCGCGGGAGAAACAAGTGCCGGATGTTGATAGCCACTCTCATCCCGGCCCTGTCCACTTTCTTAATCTTCACTCAAAATGCCCCTTGAAGTTCTTCATTCATTTCTTATAAAAGAGCCCATGGAGATGACATGTCGCATGGTCATCATTATCTTTCCCTTCCTGCCACATCCGCTCCGCCTTCTTCCCTCGCCAACACTCGCTTAAGCACTCAAGGGAAAAACTTTTTTATAATCAATAAGCCTAATCAAAAATATGAGCGAACTCCTCGTTGAATAACAATGCCATTTTTTCATTATAACATATTTTTAGATGAATAGGAAAAAATCAATTCATTTCAAATTCAATAAAAACCGTCGACTCCCTTTGATTCACTTAATAAAGCAATAAATGAATAAAAACATGAGATCAAACTCAATCTAGCTCAATATTAAACAAAGATTGATAAAGAAAGAATTGGGAAAACAATTAGAAAATAAACAAAGTCTTGTTAGAAAAGTGCGTCTCGGCTCCAATTTCCACTTCTTCCATCCAAATACGAAAAGTAAGAAAAGGCATAAATATATAGTAAATATACTAAAGGATAAACTATAGCTTCTATTGTAAAAGTAAAAGAAAGAAAGTTGACCATTAGGACCAATAAAGCAAAAGTATCGAAGTTTTTTGTTCTCGTGAAGGAGCAGAGGAAAAAAAGGGGAGAATGAATCTATTTTCAATTAATGAAAAGTCCATTTCCCTTCTCTAACTTCTGAGCTTCCTGAGTGTCTGCGGATCTGTGTGTGATGAGGATGAGGCTTAATAACTTTGCGGGGATGATGAGGGGATTGAAGCAAAAGAAACCTTTGGGCAGAGGCGGTCTTTCTACCAACATCATCCCTTCCCACTTCATATCTTCCCTCATATCAAAAACCCAGGAATGAGAAAGCACACACACACACATACACACACACACACACACACACACACACACACACACATATCATTATAAGCATCGTGATCATGGTATTTCCCTGAGTTGCTTCACGTGTAATTTCTATAGGAGGTGAAAGAATGAACTGCGTGTCCAATTAGGCCTCCAATTAAAGGAGATGGTGAGGGGGGTGAATCTCTCTTAGCTAATTTCTCCGAAGCTCATAACAACGGACTCGCGAGACCATCCCGTCGGATCCAACCATTTATTGAGCCTGGATCGTAATTGCCTTCCATCCCGCACAAAAAGGAAAAGAGAATACCAGCTCATCAGGAAGCACCCAAGGTCGACCATCAACAGGGAACAGAAAAGGAAGAACTGGGAGAACTTCAATGAAGAATCTCTATTGAGATCCTCAGTCTTGGACGATATGCACCTCTATATACTCTATATACTTACATATGTAGTTGAAAGTATAAGAGGAGGGAAGCATTGGGTTCAGATTGGGAGTATATAGAATCTCGCATTTGTAATAATTCTTCTAATTGAAATCTTTCTTCAGGCTCCCACGGCCCTTTTTATAAAACAATAAAACCCTCACCTCATTCCCTCTTTGAATCGATTGGGGCATTTGAGTTCTCCTTTACATTCTCCGCCCATTTCCTCCATGGCCATGGAGAGAGTTTTGAGTGAACTCGCATTGAGCGGAGGTGCTCAGTGCGAAGCTTCTCACATCATTTTATTAAGCTTTCTCCCTCTTCAATAAATGAGCAGCTCTCGTCCTGAATTTTGATTCTTTATTTCCCATGGCTCATATCAAGAATATAAGTCCATTACTTTGGAACGAAAGTACAAATTCCTATATAAAACATATAATTATGCAAATCAAGTTTTATGCAGACCAAATATCAATGTTCTTGTTTTTTAATATTTCATGCTAGTTCTAATTGAGTAAAAAAATACATGTGAAGTAATTTTAAATTAACTCATGCTAACTATTAACTAAAGTTTATGCCAATCTTAGTTTTTTAGTAGCTTTTACAATCTTTACATAATAATCCTTACATAGTTAGTCTTATATGAAATCCATAATCCTTAAATTAAACAAGCTGCCCATGTGTGAAGAATTAAAATTCGGAAATTAAAAATTAAATAGCCTCGCTGTAGAATCAGTATGGGAATTGAGTAAAAATAAAATCATGGTTATTAGGCAAGCTTGTAGCAACCTGGCAAGGCAGGGAGAGTCATTTGCATTCAGCAAAGAAGAGACCCAAAGCTTGAAAATATTTTTCATCTTGTAATGTCCATAATTGTCTAAAGATGCTGAGGAGACTTGAGTATAAATGTTCAATTATAAGCCAAGTGGGGCTGAAGACTCGCAATGTGGCCAAAAAGGCTCGAAGTTCGTTTGTAAAACAATTCTCACTTTATCTCGGGAGTTTTCTCAGTAAGGTGATTAGCTTCCTAATTGCTCCATCTCTCCCTTGCTCAACCAGCTTTCCATTCATAAGGATCTTGGAATCCCTTGGCTTCCCTCCTTTGTTCCAAACTAAAAACTTCATGGGTTTGAAGGGAAAACTTGTAGACCCAGTTTTAACTCCATAAAAAGAGAAAGCTCAGAGTTTTTTCCTCTCAAACCTTCAAAGGAAACAAAGAAGCATCTCGACAAGAGCGGCATAAGAATATAGGCTATTATATCATATTATATATTAAATGGTCTATGTGTTCTCCGCCATGTAGTGTAGTAGATATAATCCATATAATAGGGCTACTTATGATATTATAAGGAAAGAAAGCTCAAAGGACTCAATTATATGCCCAAAACCCAAAGATGCTCAAGGAAAAAGGTGAGATATGAAAAGGGGTTTTAACCTCATCATATAAATATTTATGACTTGTTCTTCCCTTAATGATATTTATTATAATCTAATGAGCTCCGTGGCTATAATGTAAGTATGAATCTCATAACATAAGGTTCATATCTAGATCAAGTTAAAAGTTATATTACCTATAATCTTTCAACTTTGACTCTAAAAAATCCTCTTAGCACATTTGAAAGATGATTCTTTCAAAGTTCCCTCCATTAAATTTCCTAGGATTTATTTGAAAAGAAATGTTTTTGAGGGAGTCATTAGTAAATGAATGTACATGAAATGGCCGGGATGAGCTGACGAAGACATGCTCTGATGGGAAGAATATGATGATTAGCTCTCTGAGTCTCTTTGTGTTTCATCCTTGGGAGTCTTTCGAGTTTTGTGGGAGAAATTAGAGCATTAGGGTGAAAAAGTGTTTTTCGGGTTCTGGTGGAATGTCTTTGTGGAGATTTGGAGTTTATGGGTGGAGAGGGAGAGGATGAGCTTTGACAAGAAATGTAATGGGGGCGATTAAGGCGGAGGGAAAAGAAATGACCATCATTCATCTGCCCTGTCGGTCCGGCCGCAAATCCTCCACCTCGACTGGGACAACCTCAGTTTTTGGTCATTAAAGAAGGGCAAAGAAGGTTTAGGCGAGGTTCATAAATTCATTCATCTTGGGCGTCCAGAGAGGATAGTTGTAGGGAATACTGATCCAATCTCTGGACCTCACTCCCCCATTATTGCATTCCTCCTTGAGGATTGGAGCTGAGGGATTTTCCTGGTCCGGACAAGTGAGAGATGAACTCAAGAGACGATGAAAGCAATATTAAATTTTATCTCTCCTCCCCATTTACTCACGAGGAAACCCCGCGACGAGTATCGAATTTAATTCTTCATAATATTTGCTCGCCTCTCGCCTCGACGTCTATTTAATAAAAAAAACCTTTAGGGATCCCGGCGCGACGACTTCGTTGGACGTCGCCAAAGGTATAATATGTGCGAAGATAGGGAGTTCATGCCGGGCTTTTCTTCTTCTCCATTTCAAGGAATAATAAGGAAATCCAACACTTTTCTTTCAATTCCAATCAATTGTTATATAGACAGCTATATTATTTATGCTTAAATAATATATTTATTACTATATTGACAATGAAATAAATACTCGTGATATTTACCTACGCAATCATTTCATTTGCCAATATTAAATAATGGATATCCTAATTATATGGAATATTGTATACTAATATACTATACCAGTAAACTAGTAAAGTAATACGAATACAAAATTTAATACACGACTTACACGAGTGTGGATAAAAACTATGAATTTAGTGTAAATATATGTAAGAAAGAGTTTATAGTTCTTATAATGCTTTCCACATGAGCTCCATGGATTGTGACGCGTTAACATATGGCCATTATGGTAATATTTAAATATAATACATTATTATGCAAAAAGGGTGAATTTCTCACATGAGGCATTTTGTTCGGATGACAAGACCGTTTGTGTTCTGACGGCCCTCAGATATTTCTGGATAAACGGGGCTGAAGGGGAATTCTGTCCGGTTGCATGGAGAGCCCAAGGAATGCGAGTTATTAAATTTGAGCTCCGTTGGTAAATGGAGTGATATTGATGGGGGAATTCCTTATCGGAGGTTCGAGAGGAGTCTATTGGAAAATCTCCTTTAATTTAATGGACAATTTAATTTTGAAAGGAAGAACTCGTTCGGTTGGATGGAAAGATACATAAAAGATATTCCCCTCTTTCATTTCCTTGAGAATAAAATCATGAATGATGAAAAGGAGAATGTGGTTTGCCTCATTTAAAACCTCCCGCCTTCGCCATGGATAAGATAAAGACCTCGGAGTTCCTTCAGCATAAAATAATTTAATAAGGGAGGGAATTTCATCTGAGTTGACGGCGGAGATGGAGAAAGTTCCTCTTCTCCATTGTCCTCCCCAATCAGTTCGGCTCTTTGGGAAAATCTGTCTTGTTCATTTTGAGAGATTCGACAAGGCTTCCACACACAAGAAGGCCAAGTACTTTCCCCCTAACACGACCGATCAATTCCACCGAGGGAAAAATTGGAAAATTAAATGTTTTTTTCCGCCAAGAGTTATGCAAATAATAATGGTCATTGGTTTGGGAGCTCCGCGAGTCAAACGAGATCTTGTTATAATATTGATATATGCATGTACATGGTGTCCCTTAAGTCGCTTGCCATGTTTATGCCGCGTTATTGCTATGTTATTGAATAGAAATATCGCAAGCGACTTAAGATACACCCTGTATTATGTTAGAAGCTTCAATGGACTCCACCGTAATTCCCCCGAACTTCCAATAATAATTCCCTGCTCCGCGCTCATGTAATCAGATATGAAATAATATTCTTAGACGTTTCCGCAGCCATGGGAAATTGGGTCCTTTCTTTATTAATCCGAATTTCCCCCAGCTGGAGCGGATGATGGGGGAAGAACCTTCATCGCCTGGAGTCCATCTCGAGGAAATTGGGTTTATGAAAGAATAAGAGAAGACATATAGAGTGATTAAGAAGTTAATTTGAAGAGTGGTCCTTCCAGCGCTCGCTCTAATTAATTAGGAATACACGGGGTCTCAGGAGGCCAGTCGAGTGGGCACGTCAGATGCGGATGATGGAGCGATCGGCGGGAGGAGACGAAGAGGGAAGATAAGAAGGTCTGACGTCCCCGAAGCCAGAGCCCTTTCGGCCCATTATGAAATTGAGCTCCCCTCTTTGTGGCTCGAGTGGAGAAATTTGCATTTTCCCGAGGGAGACTCCACACATTCCGCCCAACTCATAAATATATTACCCGCACAAGAGACTTCCCCTCATCACCTCCCGCTTAATACACTTACTCCTCACAGACTCCCGAAGATCCGAGTCATTGGGAGATAATGAGCCGCATTCCTGAATCACTCCGTGGGATTGCCAAATTTTCACATTATTACATAAATCCTTGAAAAATACATTAGTAATTCGACTTCGCGTTTATTGTCCAAATACTTCAAAATAGTGTCTCAATTATTTTGGAATGTAAACAAAATGAGAGAATAACACAAACAGCGTGAATTATTAATTTGACTCTGGAATGAATTACAAAATGCCCTGAGATATTATCCGGAATTGATAATTGTGAATTGTTTAAAGAAGAATGTGAGAATTGAGTTTTTGAAAATAATTACGTTCAAATTCGAGTAAATGAATTTGGAAGTGAGAATTAAAATTATGTTGCATCTCCTTCAACTTCTTGCCTTGGATAAAGAGCTTTTTGAATCCAGGCCTTTCCATGGCTGAGAACCAATGGGAATATGCACATAAATTAAAGATGACACAGATAAAATTCCAGGTCGTTCATGCGGAAATGAAGGAGCACGGTGAGTATGAAAATATTTATGCATCTACTTAAGGGAAATCCACGCTCGGGTTTTTTGCTCCCTTCATCTCCTTTAACAAGGGTATTTGGCTAGATAAGTCTAGTTTATGTTGTGAGACACTTAGATGGGATAAGTAATTCAAGAAGTGCGATTATCGTCCTTCCTCGACATCACCAACAAAACTCTCTCTTTTTATTATAGCCATGATGGAGTGGCCCATAACGACGTGAGAGGACCAAAAAGGAAATTCCTCCATTCAAATCCAATCTTATACATAGCTAACCTATGTAAGAAGCCGTTGGAGATCGAAGTGTTTCTCCCTTCACTCATCTCCCATGTGACCAAAAGCATATTGGCTAATTTTTTATGAGAAGGTTTGAGATGATGGGCGTCGAGGAGATTTTTCCAACTCATGACAAATTTAAAATGGAATTTCTCACGAGAACTTGTGAGTGTGGGAAAGTTTGACTTTCTAGCTTAGTCAGCCGAGAGGAAAGTGCATGGCTGTGCCCAATTCACCCGCTTCGACACAGAGGCCCTTTTATGGACTTTTAACTGTCAAAGATAAACCGAACGTCTCTGTTGAAAAGTCCGTTTCGGAGGAGACCGTCTAAAAGATCGGAACTGGATAATAATAATACATATAACGTCCCTGATAAAAATGTCCTTATGCTTTTTTATACCCGGAGGAAATTGATAAACAGGTTAGTTTGTATTGTCAACATGTTTAAGTGCGGAGCATTAGGAATCACTCGTACAATCAATCACACAAGTCCCTTGTTATTTATCCACATTCTCATGCATAACATATTGGGTAAACAAGTATTATTCGTATTTAGGAGAACTAGGTACATGAAGAAAGTCAACTTTACATTTAATTATATCTTCCCTTCACCAACAGATGATATTATTCAATAGATTGGCAAAGTTCATAAATGTATTTCCTCCCATCGGTTTTTGCCCATATAGAATGAGCACAGATTGGAAAATAATTACTTGTTAAATTCTGTGTCGAAGGCTACTAGTAGAGTTGGAGACATGTATATAATTCTCCAAGTAGATTCCAATGTAGGAGGGATGGGAAATGGGACTTGTTTTCTCTAGCGAGTGAGTGAGTGTCTACATGGCGAGGGCGAAGGGGAATAATAATCAGAAACCCCTGTCTTTTGACAATGGAAGGTGAAAGGGAAGGTGGATTGGGAAACGCTGAGCTCGCAGATTTCCCGTACGTGGCCTTTCTCCCCGTTCCCCCAAAGGAGAGAGGCGACATTGGATTTGACTCCGCGTCTCCAATATGATATTGGGAGAATGAGACCTGATCCAATTTCCGCTCTGAGGTGGGGCGGGTCGGGTCGGTTCTGTGCTATTAGAGCCGGGTTCGGGGCGCGGGCATTACTCTCGTGTCAAGGGGCAAAGAGGAGTGACGGAGGCGGTAAATGGCTCCGCAGATGGCGAGATCTATCAAGTGGGAAGAATCTGGAATAAATGAGCCCATACATCCTCGCGGCCTCATTGGGGAGAGAGTGGCCGTAAATGGGGAAGTTTATTTATTATTTCGCCTACACTCCAATGAGGGATGGAGGGGGAAAGAGCATTTTTCCTTCGGAGTGGAAAGTCGTGTCACTTGTCTTAGCCACGGACCGGGACGTAAATATTGCAGTCGCGACGCCCCCCTTTTACACTTGTTGTCCCGCCCCATTACGAGGAATCTCGACTAAGTGATTCATTGAGACGCCGACGAGATTCCTCATTCCCGGCTCCTCACCTCTCCCGCCGCCGGGCAAAATAAATCTCCTTTTGCTCCAACCGAGATCATTCATCCTACACTTGACACTCCTTGACTCTTTTGATCCTCAACAAAAACTGGGGGTTTCCAGCGTCCCAAAGAAACAACGGTTCTCTGCGGCTCGCCTAAATTTCATTTATAACTCTTTAGCGACTCCGCAATTAAAAACCGCTTCATCTACATATTCCGCCAAGTATTGATCCAATTTAAAATGCGCAAAGAGTAAGAGTGCGTAATAGATGACATAGGGAGACCATTTGTTCTCACATTCCTTGCGGCCACGTAAATTCAATCTTTTGTCCCTTCGAACTTCTCGCTCCATTACGCTCAATAGACCCTAATTATAAAAGGAATTTCCCCCACAATGGGTGAATAACAAGGCTAGCCATGCATTATGGAGATGAAGGGGTCGGGCGGAGTCCCGCCATTCTTCTCTCACCTCAGGAGTTCCTGGCAAACTCCTTTGTTTCGCCAAATAACCTTCCCGCACTCTCTCACTTCCTCTTATCAATCACCGGAGGAAACCAGGGAATATTCCATAATGAACTCAAAGGAATTTGGATCTCCAATTGAATCAAATCCTCATGTGGGGGATTCTCCGCCTCATTCGCTTGAGGACAAATTCAATTTGGGAGAATATGGAAAATATCAAGAAGCCCCTAAGTGCTCTAAGTGCTCACTTACAAAAAGCTAGAATATAAGAGATTTAGTGAGTAAATTAGGGAGAAAAAATGACTAGCATGGACAATACTTTACATAAACATGGAGTGCTAAAAAAGACTACATGTAATACTTCGTGGTTTTTCCACATCTCTTCCATTCTCCTATCAATAATAGAGTAATAGCACTCCTCCATTTTTTGGGCTAACAAGGGAAGACTATGGATTGTGTTTCCCATTTACGTATTCAATTTCCATACATTTAATTTACTAGCTCATTTTCTAGTTGAAGAGGTCCAATTGAGTTCACCACCATCCTTCCGCACAGTTTGCGACAAGGGGAGTGCGAGAGGAATTCCAAATCCTATTTTCAATTTCCTGAACAGGTAGAGTGCGAAGATGGAAAGATTCCGTCTTGATTTAATTCGCCCCAAACTGTCTGGTTGGTCTGCGAGGTCGGAGTGGAATTGACCCTGAGTGCCAAATCGCATGTCAAATATCTCAACCTTAAACACCCCCAATTCTATTCATTTACTCTTTAATACATTTCCTTCTATTCAGATTCATTCCATTCAGACACAATTTTTTTACAAACAAATGTAAATCGACCCTTGGGGTCTTCAATGCTCCTTTATTCTTAATGTAAAGGCCCAAAGTCTACGTGTTTATAAACACGATTGTGAACATGTCAAGCTTATTAGGAAATGATATATATTTCCCATTTAAGTCTCGAGAAGAAAGAACTATTCTGTTTACATCGCATGCACTGTGTGAGTATTTTCATGTTAATTGTAACGTCTATACAAGTTAGAATTATTTAGCTTACGCCACTCAAACATGCCACTTGACTTTCACTTTTAAAAAATTTAAATGAACAACAATATTCAATTAAGCGAAGTTATAAATTTCGGCTTATTGAGATGATTTGTTCATTTCTTTAAATTCATTATATTTATTATACTTATATCCGCTTCATTTAATAATCTTATACATATGGATAATTAAGTAAATTCTTAATATATTAAGTATTTATGGATATTTAGAGAACGAATACATTTGCTTTAAAAGTTTTTGAATAAATTTCCCCATGTCCGTCCAATCCGGCTTGGATGTCGAGGAAACATAAACACGGATGAAATGTACAAGTGGGAGAAAGTAATCGTCATAGTTTAAATGACCCACATTTAATATCCTTGTAAACTTGAGTCGGTGTATAACTTAATTGTAAGTCTATTAAAGTTTATTATTTCTCCAAGAACTTCTGTTCTCCTCCAAATGGCCAATGGAGTTTTCTCCATAGGCAGTGGGAAGTGTGGGCGATGGGAGCAGATACGAAGCCCATTGTGTTACTTTCCCATGGCGAACAAGGAAAGTTGGAACATGAGTCGGACCCCTTAAGAGCTCCAATTACCAGAGTATTATTCCCAAATATAATACAAGTGTAATAATGAAGAGAGTCTTGGAGTGGCTTTTGATAAGAAACGACTTTCTCCCACCTTATCTCCATTTCATGTCCTCACACAACTAGCTAATGGTCCCCATACAATATGTATGGATGAATCATATACGCATTTATGAACGACGTGGAAAGACACTTCAACTACTAGCATGTCCAGGGAATGTCCCATTCTAACTTTCCAATAGAGACATGAAGGTTTCTCTGCCAACCCACAAAGACACATGAAAAAATCCCCATTCCAATGGCATTTCAATGGAATTCCAATAGAATGGGGGTGGAAATCTCCAATGGGAAATGGCCTCAAATTTTAATGAGTTTCTCTCTCACATTCGCTTTTGAAAAGGAAGAGAAAAACCCGAGGTTTGGTCGCGACTTCGTTAAAGAAGCCCTTTGAGGGGATTTTTAGAGGATGTAAATGAAAAGGATCCCCTGAGCACCTCCGAGCCTAACTAAGCAGATTGAACATTGGGCGGAATGTCAAGTGAGAGGGATCTTGATCAGAGCCAGGCAATTAGGCGGAATTCAAATCCCGAGACTTCCACATGTGTACACAGCCAACTTGGGCATGAAAGGGAAAGTCTGGGAAATTCAATACATCTGTGGTTTTTATCTAAACTGAATGTTAATTTTGCATGTGAGAACCATCAATCCTCAACTTCCTCAAACATTTCATTCCCCCCTTGATATACTCATGATGAGACTCGTCATAAAACATTTTAATCAGACGTCAATTCTGGTCTTACAATCATAAAAATAATTTTATAGTTAACTTAAAATTTACAAAAAATAAATGAAATGATTTGGAATCTCATCATTTCATTGAATCTTCATATGATAATAATGTATTTTGAATAGTTAAAATTGTTAGATATAAGCTAGTAAATGTGAAAAAATTAGTTTTTTAGTTGACTATACTGGGACGTGAAGAGAAAAGTTTCGAATGCATCCTAAGACAAATGTGTGTAGAATGAGGTTGAATTGGCCAGTCTGAGCTCATTAGTCTCAAGTGCAGAGGAGGTCGGGGGGGAATTGAGTGTCGGGGCCCCTCTTGGCAAGCTTCGGAGTAAATAGGCTAATGCGAGAAAAATGGGGGGATCGATTCTACTCGGCGCCCTTCTTCTTTCCCCTAATTATGGAAATGTGTAAGAGTAGGGCGGTGAGTGGCTGTGAGTGAGAGGGTTCTTATTAAGCTCCCTCTCCGATTAGATTACCAAGGCCCGGACGGGAAAAGAATTCCCTTCTCTGATCCGGCAGATAAGGAGGAACTCTCTAATAATTCCTCGCCATTACTCCGGAGGAGCAGAGAGGAACGTCTCATTAATTCATCTGGATATGAGGGAATGGAGATTGTATCTCTTACACTTGATATTCATGGGGAAACTTTCCCCGAGCACTTTGACTTTCCTCGCCTCTCCAAGGATGAAGATAACCGCGGGAGCTGACGAAGAGAAGAATATTGGATGATCTACAGGTTCGCGCCAGCCCAACAAGGAATTCCATGGGACTTCAATCAACTCCGGTTATACCCCACTTGCCCTACTATGTTATAACTCACGGCAAACTTATGCAAAGCTCGAATTACTCTTACAATATTTATATGTTGTATATTATAGCATTCTTATTGTTAGTTTAAGCTTATGATGATGCAAAAATTTATTTTGAATGACACTTTGGTTAGTGAAAGTGAAATTTAATTTCCGTCATTTCATTGCAACCTGCCTGGGGTGATGGAATCTTATTCCTTTATGAACACTTCTCACAGCTATTTATTTATTTAATTTCATTGTCAGTAGAATAATCCCCGTGGAGCATTTATGAATAATATTATAATAAAGTCGGCCGACGAGTTGTTTTGTGGGGAATCATTTCTTGGGTTTCCGCTTCTCCTTGTCCTGGTCCGGGAGTTGAGCTTGTCTTTCCTTTTTGGCCTTGGACTGGGCAATAATCTGGGCTTTGCGGCGTGCTTGCTGTTGGTCGTAGACGGAAGTGGGGCGGATGGGGGGACGAACGGGGGCAACGAGCTCCCTCCGCCTGTCCTTCTCCTTCCGCTTCTTCCGCAGGGTGAGTAAGTAGGGCGGGACGGGGAAGCCGGAGTTGACGAGCACATTCGCGATCCTGGAATTCCCACGTGAGTGAGCGAAATTTAAAAAAGATATTCCTCACGTCCTCAGCCGCTCCTTGTCCTCCTCAGCGAAGAAGGTAATGGCTTTCCCCTTCCGCCCAGCTCGTCCCGTTCGCCCCACGGCGTGAATGTATGCCGAGGCCGTGGTGGGGAGATCGTAATTCAAAACAACTTTCACGGCGGGGAAGTCAACGCCCCGGGCCATGAGAGCCGTGGAAATAAGTATCCAAATCTTCCCGGACCGAAACCCCTCCACGATCCGATCCCTTTGCCCTTGGGTCTTCTCCGAGTGAATCACGTCCACCTTCGTGCCTTCGAACACGAGCTCCTTGAAGAGCTCGTTGGCGCGTTCCAAGGTGGAGACGAAGACCAACATTGGGAATTCCAGTCCCTGCACCCAAATCCCCATCAGACACACAAAGGACAGACAAAATCACTATTACCTTTGTGATGAGCTCGCGGAAGGCAAACAACTTCCCGGCCTCTGTCCCGGTGAAAATCAGCTCTTGCTCAATATCCTCCACGACGGCATTGCTGTGAATCCCATTGAGTTAATAAATACAAATACACATGAAATATGTCATTTCCCCCAGTTCCTCCATTTCGCCAATTTGCATTTCCTTGGATTCTAAAGAAAAGTAAACTCACTTTGCTCCGATGCAAATCTTGAGATGGGAGTCGAGATGGCTTCGGCAGAACTCCTCCACTTCGAATGCACAAGTGGCTGAGAAGAACCATCGAAGGACCTTTGGCCCATCACAGGCGGAATAGACGGAGCCCAGCTGGTCGCGAAAACCTCCTTCGAACATTTGGTCAACCTCGTCCACGATAAAGTGCCGAACGCTAAAGGGCACAAAAAATACATCATATGAGGAAAGTCTCTTCACCCAGATCTTTACGAGCCATGAGTTTGAAAATCGTTGAAATTAGAGGTCCGCCTATACGCCCTTCCTATCTATCCCTACACCGACAGACATAGCCCGCTATGTTCTGAGAAAACATTGATGGCAAGGAACATTCGAGGAAAACTACAGTTTCTCCTCCTTCATGTGCTTTGGATTTTACGCCATTGGGCTTATATGAACTTCTGTGAGAGAAGTGAAAGTAGCAAAGGGGGCCCATGAAGACTTTTTTACGTCCAAAGGGTGGAAATTACAATGTAGTTTGGCACTCAATGAGAATCTTTACGTCTCGACTCGGCCATATGATCCCTTTTTCTTTATCACGGCATTTTTATGCCCTAATGAGGAAGGGAAAATCTTTTTATTTTCCTTACTTTTTCAACGAGATGCCCTCAGCCTTGAGGAGATGAACGAGACGATTCGGAGTCGTGATGAGGATGTCTGGAAGAGAATTCATATTTTCAAACCACCCACTCGGGCCATTATCATGACATTTTCACTCACCGCACTTCTTCTTCTTCTTAAACTTCTCCTTCGTAATGTCGAGTTGGTTAATCATAAAAATCTGAAGTGTCGTGCCTGCCGACAGTCTCTGGGCCTCCCTAAGAACCAATCAGGAAAACAAAACTCAATCACTCATACGAACCACAAACTTATGGCAATAATAAATACAATTATACCCTTTCAGTAATATTCAAATCATTTAAAATAAAAAATAGTGCTCAAAAAGTAGATACAAGAATCATTTTAATTAAATTGACAATTTTAAAATTATCAATTTAATTTCAATAGTTCGTAGTAATTAAAATATTAAATTCAACTTTCAAATTCAAACAAAATGAATAGAATTTCATAGTTTAAATGTTATATAAAGTTTTCTTACATGAATATTTGCTTAGCGAGTTCCCTTGAAGGTGCGAGGACTAAGGCCCGGAATCCCACATTTGACCCGCGACCCAAAGCCAAAATGATTGGAATGAGAAAGGCCGCAGTCTTGCCACTTCCGGTCGGCGCCACCGCCAGCACTTCCCGCCCCTTCAAACACAGGGAATTAATGATGGGGAAAGGGAGACGATGTCACATCAGAGCTGACACATACTTGGACCATGATGGGAATTCCTTGGATTTGAATGGGCGTCGGGTCTGTGTATCCAGCGGCGGCCAAGTTCCCCGCCAAAGTCTCGTTCATCCCCGGGATGGCCGCGAAGCTCTGGATCGGATCCGGAACATCGGAGCCGTAGACGTGGATCTTGTGAATATTTCGAATGCGGTTCACCTAGTTTAAACCCCTCATGCATTTTAGTGAAGTTCGCTCGGGTCCTCGGGAGAGACAATGCGGGTGGCATTTGATAAACTCACCCGTTCCTTCTCCCTCCCCTTCTTATCGCCACCCGGGGGGAGCGGGGGGTCATTAATTTCCTCGTCACTCGTGCGACGTGTCCGCTTCGGTGGCGGTCCCTCCTCCCTCACCATCTGGACCAGAGGCACCATAAGGATTTTTCCATTTACATAATTAAAATAAATTCGAGACATTTGAATAAATGTAATTAGAGGGAGATGAAAGGGAAATAATTTCCAATTTGGACGTCCGACTTCGTCAAAGGTGACTCGCCCTCGACTCTTCTCGACAAGTACAAGAAGAATGTAAAGTCTCCACTCGACTCCAGTCCAGACTCCCCTCCTTACAACCCATGAGATCTCCTATGCCCTAATATCTCTTAGCCCATAAATATATTTACGAAATGAACAAATATCCACATCTCGCTTCCACAGTTAAATCTCTATCTCGCTCAAGGAAAAACTCCCTTTGTACTTGAAAGGAAATAATTAATTCCTCGCTTGACGAACTCAAAAATTACTAATTAAAATTTCATAATAAACTACTACTTAATTAATTTAATTGGAAATTAATTACATATATGAATATGACAAATGGCAATTATGAATTTCATCCTGGATAATTTGAAAAAACCTTTGAAAAATTGAGAAGATGAAGCGATAACCCACTAACCCATTTCCTTCTTTACATCTTTTATGGCTAAGGTTGCCCACATTTTTGAAATTTTATCCTTCATCTCACAGTCATGTTTTTTTCAAGAAATGCCAAGGATTATTAAATATTTTCCACAAGTCCATATCCGTTTATCCACACGTATAAAAAGAAAGTCTCCTTATAGAAATTGTTCCTCTGGCTCTTTCCTAATAATTGGAAGCAAATGGCAAGGAAAGTTGTGTAAACATTTTTCTAAGCGAATTCAAGATATCAAATTTTGCCATTATTATGTCCTCGTTAAATCAAAAAAGAACTACGCTACTAACCATAAATCATTCATTCATTCGAGTTCTAACAATGGAAAACCGAGCCTAAACGAGTCGAGAATTGAAAGACGAGAACAACTCGCCAGCCAGTATTATTAAAACTTCCACATCCATTTTATATTAAAACAAAAGTATTTAATAATGATAAAAGTAAATAATAAGGAAAAGTAAATGTCTTTTAGTATTTAATAATAACAAGTTTTCTTATCAATAAATTCCAATATTTATCATCACCCTTCGGATTTCCCAACATTTCCTCTCAACGTGTTGAGTTTGGTGAATATTAAAGGAGATCAGCCGCACATGAGCCCAGTGAACCAAATGGAGTGAAAAAGGGCTTAAGAGAGCAGGGCGGTGAATTAATGATGAGAGCTCCGGAATTGGGCGAGTTCTTCTCATTACCCCGCGAGTGAGAAGAGGAGGATGAATGAGTCATGGGTCTTGCCATCATCTATAAATTGAAAGGAGATATTGGGACTATCGCGGGAGTTCCTCGACACCCACCAGTCAGCCAGCAAAGGGTCACACGGGCCTTCCTCACCGTCCAGAATATCGATCTCCGTAATTGGCCTAATTGCTCCCTCAAGGCGATTCCCCACACTGGAAGTCATCCGAGCAAAGTGCTCCAATTCACCTCTAACACATTGTGTACACCCAGGAAGACGCCCTTGTACACAGACGTGGAGAGTCAAGTCTGTGTACACACCATGCACGAAGGATACAGAGGCGTCAACAACGCCGGAAGAATCCTCTATTTATATAGAGGGAATTTTCCCATTCCTATCTCCTCGTTCCTCACAAAGCTCGCAATCAATCCAAGAAAACCAAGAATGCCTGTTGGAGTAAAAATATTAAAAGTATTGGACATGAATTATCAATCGCCACTCTTTGGCCCATGGAGCAGAAACGCTTGAATAATTGAGGAAAGAGGTGGATTTGCCTGAGAAGATATTCTGAAAAGAGTCAATCATTAATTGCCCTTTTCAAATTGTCCAAACACAGTCAGGGATAAGCTTATTCAAATACAAATAATATTGATATAAACTATAGCTATTAATATAGATTTAGATTATGGCTATTATATAGATATAGACTATGGCTATTATATAGACCATTGACGTGTGGCCCTGCGTGAAGTATTTAAATGGGGGATGTTCGGAGGGAGAAAAGACGCGGAAGGATGTCTATTTAATTTACGGACTCTTTCCCTTCCTGGTTCGCGTATCGACACGGACAAGTTTGTATTGTGAAAGAGAACCGGAATGTATGTAAATCCTCTGTAGAATGGGATCTTTGAGGCGGATCGGGGAGAGAAAGCGGAGAAAGGCTTCCTCTCGAGACGAAAAACTGGGGGAAGATAAGGGTATGATAATGAGGCCCAATCTCCGAAATTAGGGTATTTGCATTCTCAATTCCCCATTCTCCTCCGCGCCTCCACCGATAGGAGATAATGGGGTGGGGAGGGAATGGACAACTTCTCCATCAATTTTTCAAACCCCACCAACACCTACGAACTTATCTCATTTGAGGGCTGAAAGGCCTGGAGAGAAATTCCAACGGGTCAGAATGGCTCGGAACTCCGCGCTCTAATTAATCCACTGGTAATTGGGGAATATACGAATTTCCTCAAAATGGGAATTCCTAGTCAATGCCTTAAATATGTATGACGATTGGTTAATTAATAAGCTCTTGGTGAGCTCCGAGCTTAGTGTAATTCAACATGAATAATTCCCCCTTTGTGTCAAGAGGAATAAAAGAGGAATCTGGTTGATGTGGCGCATAAGAAGATCTTGTCATCGACTCACCACTTGGTTTAATGGGAATAACAAGGGCTTAATAGTTTTTAACCTTATGAACTACTCGACTTAATACCTTTACCATCCCTCTAATAACTTCATGTTCATATTTGAAAGCATTTGACCGCCAAGCTTGTTCCTAAACTTATGTCTTAAAATACATACTTGAAAATTTGGATTTATCAAAATTGGAAATAGTCAATAAGCCTCAAATTTAATAATAAATATAATTTGCTCTTTGATAAATTGGCTGAAATAACCTTTGAGCATCGCTACTTCTAAATCTAATAATTACCTTGTTGTATATAAATGTGTACGTGTATTTTAGCATTTGGCTAAATTAAGTTATTCGAAGAATTTGGTCCAGCACGATAAATGCTAATCCTCTTGAAACCAATTCCAAAAATTCACAACGAATCAATTGTGAATTTAATTGGCAAATTCTACATACTTTAATAAGCCCTTCAAAGCAGCCATGAAAACTTTTGGGGTTTAAAAGGGTTTTGAAAGGAAGGGTAGATATATGGAAATAGAATTAAAACGGAGCTCGTCAAGTAACCTGTTCACTTTTCAATTAAATGCCTCTCCCGACATTGCAATTTAAACCTCATTCTTGAGGAAAAGAATTGAGATTTATGAGGGAGGGCCGGCGGGGTATTTATGGGGCCTTGGCCTTATAGCCACAACGTATGAAATCATCTCGTTGGACTGGACCTCCGAGAACTCCATAGCCGAGGTCGGGGAATTGAAAAGGCCGGCCCGCGAAGGCACGGCGGCGAACCATAAATTTTATCTCAGTAATTCGAGACCCGTGTTTTATTTTCTCCCGAAACGAAGGGAGAGGGCGGAAGTCCGCGAGGGGATTTTAGCCCAAGAATTATGTGAAATTAAAGATAATGATTCGGTACTTGAGGAAATATGGAACTTTTTATTTCTCCTTTTTTATTTCCCTCCATAGCGGGGGAGGGAGGGGCGGGTGTTCTCATTAGCCACCCCGGGTTCAATCCTCGCCATTCTTCACCTCTCTTATGCCCATACTCAAAAATACGGCGGGTTTCAGACATTAAATTTAACTGCCTCGTTAATTCCCCCCTTTTAAAATTTAATACTCCTATTAAGAACCCTACTAAATGCAAAGAATAAATTTTTCATCCTTTCCCTCCCCACCTTTCAAACTACAAGGAACATATGAACTATCAGGAGGAGAACTTAATTCGGTTCGCCTTAAGAGGCCAGAAGACCCTTAAAACACTAACCGTTTCGTCCAAATCTCTTCGTGCTCTCTCATAGTAAGAATATTTAAATATTAGGTATGTAATATTAAAATTATTATTATTTCTATCTAGTACATGGAAGTATATTAGGAAGTTCGGAAGGATCCCACATGAGAAAAATGCCCAAGCAGCTCACTTCGTCACACAGGTCTCGGGAATAATTGTTTTTGAATTTCCTCCAATTGAAGGAGTCTTCATTGTGTAAATGTGGGGCAACGGGGCCGGTTGGAGGGGGAGTGATGGACGTGTTTGGAAGGAGACGACCAATTACCGTGACAAGATTCAGTTAGAAACAATTTAATTACTTCCTATTATGAGGAAGTGGCGAAGGGCTGTTGGACCGATTACGTCCTACTCTTCACTTCCTCGTAACATGAGACATGGAGATTAAATACCATTTGACTCAACAACTTCAAGCCTGATTTACCTCTTCGCTCATGATCATTACAGAACATTAGCATAAGGTGACCATTAATTCCTATATGCAATTCATTGCTATTTGACATTTAGTTCAAAATCTGGAACTCAACGCGGCCAAACAAGAGAAAAGGAATTATTTAGATCTCTTCACTCCGATGAATGAATGTAGTTTTCGTGTTAGGACAAGGTTTCCAAACATTTAATTACAATTTTTTTATAATTTGAACCTCATTGTCTAATATGGTAGTTGTCGTCCACCAACCAAAGGCATTTCCATATGAATCATTATAATAACCAATTCAGTGGAAATGGAACATATTGGGCCAACACTGGAGAATCCAAACTTCCCTGTTGTTCATTTTAAGGAGTTGAAGGCGTGTTTGGAAGATGTTGGGAATCTCCTCGACTAGGTAGGAACAAGGGAGTAAATGAGGCGTGAAAGAGAACTTACTTTGCCCTTCACTCCACTTTGCTATGAAACAGAAGCCGAAGAGGAAAGTCGCTCAAAAAGTGAAATATAATACCGGAGTTATTGAACATTGGAGGAGCCTGGAGGAACAAATGAAGAACTCCAAAAGTAAATCATGGAAGTTTCAATTTTCCAATCATATTTACCTCCATCCTCAAAGGTGGCTTCCCCCAATTTCCCCATTTGCCGCGCCTTGGACTCATCAAACATTAATTATGCACAATACTCTTCGCCTCCTCGAGCCCGAATATTTTCCCCAATTGAACAAATATTTAAAAAATACTTCAAATTGTACAGCAATTAAAAACCAAAGGTGAATTATCGTTAGTCATGAGGATATGAGATGCTTGACAGACATTTGATAGAAATTATTTATTGTAAATAATATCCTCGTGTTTTGGGCATAACTTAATCCTTTGTTATATCTAAATAAAGTTATTTAAATATTTAGTGAGAAAGTATGAATTGTCAAAAAACGACGTGAGATTTAAACTCGCCTTTATATAATTAGTAAAAGATGAAACCTCCGGGGCACGATCCCAAAATTGCCAATAAATTCTTACATGTTTTAGGTAAGATAATTCCGAATCAAATTATCTCCATATGACTAAAGCTGACAAAATTGCCAATCCTGAAATCCCTGCAGGCAAATAGAGCAATAGACATTGATAACCTCATCTTGAAAAATAGTAATTTTCCTAAATCTTAAGCTTAATTATAATTTAATGGGACTTTGGGTGCTTTCGTCCCAAGTACGACCACCACGCACTTCAAGACCTTCCGAAATTACGAACATGCCTAAAGTTGACATTCTTAATGAATAATTTAAAATTAAAGTTTACTCTTTCAAATCTGCTTTCTTTTTCTGATATTTAAAAATTTCTCATTAGAAAGGCATAAACCTGATTTCCTAATCAACCTCAATTAACCGTCAATTTTTAAGGTAAATTATTGTAAATTGAAAATTGAATTTATTGAGAATATAAATTTATACCAATTCAATAGGAATAAATCAAATAATTTGGCGATATTGAGTAAAATAATTTAACTGAGAGAAAACTGATTAATTATATTATAGAATTGGATTGTCATATTAATTAATTAATAAAAAAACTTGTTTTTTGAATTAAAACGTGATAAAACTTGCCTTAAATTTCACAGCATCTTTGTTGAATTTTTTGTAATCGAACTTGGCCCCTAAGGTCAGATTCTTGAAAATGGAACGATGATCCATTGTGTACTCGCTACAGAATTCTTCCAATTACTTAATTGTAATTAAACGTACTCAGGCTAACTTCTTGATTAAAGAGTCAAGAAGGAAAAAGTGTTCACCGATGAGCACATGTTAAGTTTTGAGTGAAGTGGCCACGAGTTGAGAGGAATTGTCCTTTTCCTCCATCTAGCAATTCCCTCTCATTTCAAATCCCCTTTGCGGCTAAAGTGAAGTTGGCCGACGGAGCCAGCCAAGCACACTTTTGAGTTTTGATGTGTTTTAAATATTACTAAATCAATAATGGTGATTACGAATCTGATGGTTATTAAGAAACAGTGTCAAAATGAGGTCTTTGAATCATCAAAGAAGTCTTTGTTGGGCGCTACGACTCTTATGCGCTCATGTACCCTGAAATCCTTGAAAAGGACGAATACGAAACACTTCACCAAATGCACCCAATTCAAAAGTTCTTTGATTTTAAGAGTAATTTCTAATGTTTTTCTAATGACATTAGTTATAGATATAATTATTTTTTAATTTAATTTAATTAATTTAAATAAAATTAATTTTTAAAATTCACAAGCGATAAAGATTTCGTACTATAATGTTCTAATTTATTGACTCGTTCTATTCTAAAGAGCAATAACTAAAATTTTGCCAATTGATCTCTAATTTATAATTTAATCAACTTTGTTAATTTATTTAGCTGACTGAGTTGACTTTAAAATGATTGACGAAGAGGGAGAAATTTCCCCTTGGAGTTGTGGAAGCACTGAAGGATCTTTGACTCGTTGGCCAACAAATTCCTGTTGAATACGGTTGACTCAACGGAGTATGAGATGATTCAAGAGATGTTGACGGTAGGATCGGCGTGACGCTCGCGGCTCATCAACCTATCGACCTCAATGTAAAGACAATCAAAATTAATAATCATGCCAATTCATCTTTATAGACTTAAAATGTCGAGAATTAAAATATGATTTGTTTCCTTGTCTCTTCTACGGAACAGAGGAACAAAAGCAGAAGTATCTCCCGAGACTCTCCACTGGTCAATTGGTTGCTGCTTTGACTGGACCTTCAAGCGGATCTGACGCTGCTTTGATTCAATTGAAAGCCAGACATTCTCTTGACGGCAAACACTGGATTCTCAACGGATCAAAACTTTGGATTTCAAATGGACCAACTACTGATTTCTTCACTGTCGTGACAGCTGCAGCTGTAAGAAAATCGCTTTTCTTAAACTTGACATTTAATAATTAACTAAAACTTTATTTTAATGATTTTTCTTGGACTAATGAAGTTTAATTTGATTCTCTTGTTTCAGGATGAATCCCTGGGCATGGGATCTAAAAAGAGGCTTTCGGACTTCATCGTGGAACGCTCCTTCGGAGGAGTTACACCTGGGAAGAAAGAAGACTAATTGGGAATTTGGGGCTCAAACACCACAGCTGTTTTCTTTGATAATACTCCCGTGCCCGTGGAAAATTTTCTTAGTGAAATTGGAAATGGATTCAAAATAGCTGTGAATATCCTTCAACATTAATCGATTTAGAATAGAATCAACTGGATCTTGTATTTAAACTAAATACAATTATCCAACTCACTTTATTTCCACTTTTACAAAAAAGAACAATTGGTCCTTTTATTACTATTTTAACTCCCCTTTAACTCTAATAAAGATGATCGCAATGGTTACTGACCACGCGTTGATTCGAAGGCAATTCGGAAAACCCTTGGGAGATTATCACGTCATTAAGGAGAAATTGGCTCATGACAATTGACACGTATGTTATGAAGAGCTGGCTTACTTCACGTACCTATTATTCACGCCATTGTTAAGTAATTCTTTTTTCTTTCATGCATTTTACAAAATACATTTATTAATATAAACACGTTATGACATATTAATATAAACAAGTTATGCTATTATTTTTATAATCAAATAATGAGATTTTGTATTTAATATTATTAATTATTTAATATTAGGTCTTCATCTCAGGTTTGTTGGAATCAATGAAGCGATGTGTCTTCAAATCTTCGGTGGTTCAGGCTACATGAAGGATTCGCCATTTGAGCGCTTGGTCCGGGATTCCAGATTCGAGTTTATCCTCTTGGAACCCATGTCTGCTCATCAATTGTTTCTGATGAATTGTGCTATTGAAATTTATGCCATGAACGCCACGTTTGCTCGTGCATCCAGAGCTTACTGCATTGAACTTCCCAATGCCGACAAGGGCATGATGATTACTGACGTCTTTATCAAAGCGATCACGACTTGCTTATAATCGGCGAAAGAGTCCTAACCGCCAAGGAATGTTTCCTGTCCTATCCCTTAGAGAGAACCTTCTGGTAGAATTCCACTTATCATTACATGTTGTTCTCTATAAAAATCAACTCATTGCCCTTGAACTGCTTGAACATTGTCCAGAGAAGTGATGGGAAATTAGAAAAAATTCGATTTCTTTATTGATTAATTTGACTTAGGTAATATTGGATACTTTTATGCGATTAAGTGGGACACTTTGTTTCTTTTTTATTTCATTATGCTTAACAATATTATTAGCCTAAATAATTACTAATATCACGAAAATAATAGATGTAAATCATTGCCTATGAATTAAATTATAATTATATAATGTCGTTAGTAAAAGTATTTATGATTTTTTCTTTCGTTTATTACAATATTTCCATTGATAAACTAATTACTGATATTCGATTATATTTTAATAACACTTAAAAGCATACATTCAATGGGTGTATTTTTGTCCTTTTACAAACAAAATTAAAATTAATATAAAATAAAAATACTTATATAATAATACATATCAACATTATAATGAATCTATTCATCTTTTATTTTTCATCGACTGTTATGTTAGGTGATTGAAGCTGGAATATTATGATGACATATGTTAGCAATGCTGTGATAACCTGAATTAGCATCCAACAATTGAATTCAATTACATTTCATTTAAAACATAAATGTTTATAATTCTGCTTTTGAAACAAAATACAATAATTTAAAATCCTTAATGTTAGTAATAATATAATTAAACTATTTTACCCCAGCATAAACTGTTCTGTCAACAGAGTACAAGTGACAGGCAGAAAGTTTAAAACTGAAATTCCTAATGTGATTCAAAAAGTCATCTAATATTTCTTTCTTTACGTTAGCATTGACAGAATAGTCAATTGAGAAATTTAAAAATTCAATTTTCCATTTTCTAATCTGTGTATCAAAAGATATTATACAAACGTGTAATTATAGTTGAAAAGAATTTTATATTTAAAAATATTTATATAAAAATAATCTATTGAATTAATAGTCCATAAATTTATTACGATATTAGTAATTG